>MU714538.1:101345-140696 GCA_026770625.1 Nicotiana glauca
TATGTCTATTACCACTGAGTTGGAAGTACTCACTTTACTCCCTGCACCATGTGTGCAGATCCAGGTATCCCGGGAGTTTAGCTGAGCTTTTGCTGATTTCAGAGTTTGTCCGGAGTTGTCGAGGTAGCTTCCTGACGTCCGCAGGACCCGACTCCTCCCCTATCCCTTTTATCATCTTTTCGCAGTTTTGAGACATTATATTATTTGGAGTCTTGTCACACTGTATTTTTAGAGGCTCTAGACTCATGACCCCCAGGTCTTTGGGAGTGTATTCGGTGTTATCCTGATATTCAGTTTGGTTTCTATATATATATCAATTAAAACTTTTAGCGTTATGGTTAATCAATGATATTCAAATAACTGGTTTTGAGCTTCATGCTCGAGTTGAGAGTGTAAATGGTCGGGCTTGCCTAGCAATTGTGTTGGGCGCCATCACGACCGGGATTGGGGTCGTGACACAATTCCTCAACACCCTCCAAATTCAACTCAAGACTGCAGCAAAAATCTAGATGAATTTTAGCCCAAAATAGAATACTTCATTAACTGCTAGATTGAAGTGTTTCTTGAATATATTGTTATTCACAAGAATATTCTATGGTTCATATAAATGGATGGTTATGACACTAAAATTATGTGTCTTATCTTTTCTAAAGGATTTTAAATAGCATAGTTCAAACCATGTGATGTCAACAAAGAGATTTTAATATGGTGGCCTTAAGGCAATGCAAGGCTACAAAATTTATTGTTCAGAAGTAGGTTATAGCAACTTTTAACAGAGAACTTCAATTTATTGTTCGCTGTCCAGATCATAGAATCCTCTTTATCCTCTTCTACCAACAGACATTCAACAGAAAGTATCTATTTGACCTTATTAAACATCCTTTTGATAAAAGTTCAAATCACTAAGTCTGTTGTTATTGCAAACATCAATATAAAATGGAACAATGATACCTGTTCAATATCTCTTGGTTCCTTAAAATTGGTTAGTCCAATATCTTCTATGTGCACCACCTGATAATAGTAAAAAACAAATATATATATACGTTAAAACTTGCTCTAATACTCCAGGTAATAGGACAAATACAGATTCCGAAGCATAATTTCTACTTACCTCAGAAGGGACACATTGAATAACCAATCAAGTAATTTCTAGTGATACGAAAAGGGACACATTGAAAATACATGAGTAAAAAATATATGTGCACATCAAAGAAATCGATCAGCAAGAAAATATTCAATATTGAACTTGACAAAATAGACAACATCAATTTAAATCTAAAGCAATAGTCTTTAATGTGTCTCTAGCTATCAATTAAAAATGGCTAATCTATTTTCTATTTGAATTAGAAAAAAAACTCATGATGTGTCTTCAAAATCAAACTCTTCATCCGACTCAATTTCTAGTTGTTGTGCTAGAAATCCTTCTGGGGGTACATCAAGAATGGTTGCTGGAACATCACTCCTTACTAAGGCAACTTCACCATTATCCTCCTGTGTAGATGGGCCAGCCAAATATTCAGATGGCTCATTTTCATAATACTGTGGGGCATTAGATTCAAGTTCATCACTTATACTAAACAAGTCTCTCGGGACAGTCTTCATGACATAATATTTATCTTGATCATATGTATCTTGCACGTAGAAGCATTGGTGTACTTGAGATGCTAGGACAAAAGGCTCGTTCTGATAACACTTCTTGTTGAAGTAGACATAAGTAAGGCCATAAATATCTTCTTCAACCTCATACCAGTAGCACACTTAAATAAGACAATCTTAAAATGGCCATAATAGTCTAACTCAACTATATCAACTATTCTACAAAAATAAGTCAAATTTGCGTCAACTGGGTTTTTATCTTTTGAGCTTCCAAAAATTGTAGTTAGGGCAACTAATGTAACACCACTATTTTGTGTTTTACGTCTTGCGTCACGCTGCCTCATATGGAATCTATATCCATTAATGAGATACCCAGAATATCTTTTAGCAATTGAATTTGGTCCGAAGGATAATTGCTTTATAAGATCAGGCACATCCTCTTTCAAAGAACGAGTTTCAAACCATTGAGAAAAGTTTTGACTATGATTCTTGGCCTTGCTCCATTTAGATCCTTGTCTCTGATTACTAACCTCAACCTCATATTCTCTACACAACAAGTATTTTTATTTGTTAGTAAAATGAAAAATAAAGTAATTTAATAACAATCTACATAAATAAATGCTATAAGTGATTGAATTACCTTATATATTCTTGAACTTCATCACAATTATTCAATAAGTATATATGTGCCTGATTTAGTGACATATCATCTAAAATAATTGGATCACTCTTTTTCGCTCCTAAAGGACAACCTGTATTAGGGAACAAACTAGAAAATTGTGCATTAATTGAATCATATTCATCATTGTTTTGGGGTCGTTGATTAAATTGAGTCTTTACACCTCCATGTAAGTACCTAGAGCATAAAGACAAAAACTCTTCAACCAAATATGCCTTAGCAATAGATCCTTCTGGATAATTTCTATTGCGAACATATGATTTTAATGTACACATATACCTTTCAGGAGGATACATCCATCGATTTTGAACTGGACCTCCCAACCTTACCTTATTTGCCAAATGAATAGGCAAATGAATCATTAAATCAAAAAAAGTTGGGGGAAAAATTCTTTCCAATTGATTCGTTGTTTCTCTAATCTCTACTTCCAAGGAATCTAGCTCTTACATTGTGATAACCTTTTGACATAAACGATGAAATAAAGAACTTAGACGAATCATAGGGATAGCAACATGATCAGGAAGTTTGCTTTTAACTGGTATTGGCAACAAGTAATGTAACATGAAGTGGACATCATGGGTTTTATAACTGGATAATTTTCTTTCATCTAGCTGCACACACCTGGATATGTTGGAAGCACTACCATCAGGTAGCTTTGTTGTCTTTAAAACACCACAGAAAACTGATTTTTCACCATTGGTCATTGAGAAGCATGCTTTTGCAAACTTTGTTCTCTTGCCATCCTTTGTATCCTTTGGTTGCAGGTTCTTCCTAATGTGCATCTCTTTCAGATCATAATGAGCATTTTCATGATCCTTTGTCTTGCCAAAAATGTCCAAAAGAGTTCCAATTACATTATCCACTATATTTTTCTCTATATGCATTATATCAAGGTTATGACGTAATGAGTTGTGCTGCCAATAAGGTAATTCAAAAAAATTGACCTTTTTTTCCAAGGGCCATCATTTGTTCTCTTTCGCTTCTTCCCAAACACATTTTTAAAATTTTGTAATCTATTAAGCACATCAGTTCCCTTTAACAAAGGTGGAGGAGGCCTAAATTCTGTTTTCCATTGAAAGATCTTTTATTAGATCTCCACGGATGATCCATAGGCAGAAAAACTCAATGATCCATATAACACATTTTTCGAATATGTTTAAGATAACGAGAATTAGTGCCATAATTAAAACAAGGGCAAGTCAACTTTCCCTTTGTACTCCAACCAGATAACATAGCATATGCAGGAAAGTCACTGATTGTCCATAAAAGAGCTGCTCGCATTTGAAAGATTTGATCTCTTGAAGTATCATATGTTTCTAACTCGGACTCCCACAAAATATTTAACTCTTCTATTAATGGTTGTAAATAAACGTCAATGTCATTTACAGGTGATCGTGGCCCAGGTATAAGCAAAGAAAGCATACAGTACTCTGGCTTCATGAACATCCAAGGAGGCAAATTATACACCATTAAAATAACCGGCCATGTGCTATGAGATATGCTCATGGTCCGAAATGGATTGAACCCATCACTTGCTAAGCCAAGTCTCAAATTGTGAGAAACCCTTGCAAATTTTGAATGCAAGCTATCAAGGTCTTTCCATGCTTGCTCATCAGCAGGATGCCTCGTCATGCCACCTCAATGTATCTGTTGTCTTTGAGCACATAAATAGCCTTTTAAGTCTAGAAATTAATGGAAAGTGTCTCAAAATTTTAGCTGGAACACGATAACCTTTTTTGGAAGCCTCAAGATCGCTATCTACTTCAGGATATTTAATATATCGTGAAGCTCCACAGACATGACAATATTCATCATCCTTATGGTCATTCCTAAATAGCATGCAATCATTGGGACATGCATCAATTTTTTCATAATCAAGACCGAGATCCTTTACCATAGATTTGGCTTTATTGTAGGATATAGGAATGTTCAAGTCAGGCATCGCCTCTTTTAATAGCTCTAAAAGAGAAGTGAAAGACGCATTGCTCCATTCATGTAGACACTTCAACAAATAGAGACGGATTGTAAAAGATAATCTAGAGAATCCTTACAACCCAGATATAGTTCTTGGCTTGCCTCGTCAACTAAGTTATAAAATTTATTGGCATCTTCATTTGGGCCTTCATACACTCCTCCAGCATGTGCAACATTTCTAAATTAATCATTCAACAACCCATCAATATCATCGTACGAGCAAACATTATCATCCATGTCACAATTAACATTCATCGAAATTTCCCATTCCCCATGATTAATCCATCTTGTATAACCTTGAACAAACCCATAACATATTAGATGATCATAAACTACACTCCTTCGAGTCCAACAAATATTACAACACTTTGCACCTGGGCATTGAATTTCTTCGCCTTGAGGATCTCCATAAGAGTAAGCAAAATCAAAGAAAGATTGAACACCCTCGATATACTCTTTGCTATACCTTGGTAAATCCATCCATTCCTTGGATGGAACATTTGAATTACTAAAAATAAAATTTATTAGATCTTCAAATATATAATCATTTAAGAGTTGACTATAAAATAAATCCGAAACGTCAAGAGTGAATTTGAAAACTAATGTATTATGAACTAATAAGACTTTCTTACCTAGTCATGACACTTATGCTAAGCAAACCCAACTTCAATTCCACCACAAATATACCTGAGCGTGACCAATCTTCTTGGAGAAAAGGAGTAAAATTAATAGGATCCACAGAACAACGATAACAAGTAATAAAATTATAAACCAAGTTTTTCATGAAGCTAATATAATAATTTTACGCACAAAAAAGTGTCATGAGCATATTGGCAAGTATAATGACACCTAAAAGGTGTATTTTACGTATACAGATTAAATACAAAAAAATTAAGATATAATGAAGCTGAAGCTATGGGAATCTTGGAAGAATTGAAGTTCTGTGTTCGGAATAACTATGTTTTGATTGACCTGTACACTGACTCCATGATGATGATGAAGGTGTTGACCGGAGATTGGAGTATACCATGGATCATAGTCTCTCAGGTGGAAGAGATTAAGGATCTGATGGCAAGAAGCAATGTAAGGGTGACTCATACTCTTAGAGAAGGGAATAGATTGGCTGACTATCTAGACAATTATGCTTTAGATGTGGGTAATATTGAGGCACATGATTTTTGGGAATTAGACAGTCAAGGGAGAAGGATAGTGAATTATGATAAAAAACTATGTCCTTATCTAAGAGTAAATGTTGCAAGAGGTTAGGAGGTAAGGAGGTAACAAGGTTAGTTGGCAGGCTGCAGCAAGCAGGAAAAGAATTGGTCGACTATCATCCTGAGATCATTCTTATTAAAAGAGTGATCTTTGTGATAACTAAGGCATTGTGGCTGATGAATTTGGGAGGCAATGTGTTTATATCTTCTAGCAGCATGAGTTGTGATCAAATAAGAAGGGCGAAGATCATAGGTCTTACAGTATCAACTGACAGTTTGTTTTTTAATGCAGGTACAAGATCTATGTTTTTGCATCATCATTTGGCTATCCCAATTTGGGTGGTATTAGCACTTGGTGCTCAATCCCGGAATGGGATATCAATGATGATTGAAAACATAGAAGGGAGGTTAATTATCAACTTGTCCAATTCAGTCATCGAGTTCTCTTTGGCAGAGTCTCAACTGGTTACATTTGTGCAAAGAGACCGTTTCACTAAAAGAGAAGTTACTACAGATATGTCCTATTCTTTAATTCAAAACTTAAAGATAGGAGATAAGAAGTACTCGATAGGAGTAAAAGGCACAAAAGCGTGGGTGAAAAGGTCAAGGAGTATCGGTCAAAGTGAAGGCATGCGTTGTGGAACTTTAAAAGCTGGTGGAGTTTTCAGTACAAATAATAAAGATCTGGACATTACAACTCCTAACAGAACAAATGTCACAGGATTTGGCTTGATAATCACACTCAGAAAATGACATTACAATGAATCCAATGGGCACTACAATTGTTGTCGTGGAATTGTCAGCAAGAAGAACAATAACAAAAATGGGAATACGTGCAGATGGCAGCTGAAAGTCGATATCCAAGGCAAGACAAACACATATGCAGTGGAACATCACCAGGAAAAACTCAACCAAAGGAATCACAAGCTAAACATGGAAGAACATCCAACAAATATGGAAAAAATATCCATGCCAGGGCAAACTTATTTTGGATAGTAAACATTTGGCACTATGAACATAAGGAGGAAAAATGTATAGAAATTGTACTTAATGCAGCAGCTTTACTGGAACACTGGCAATGGAATTCTATAAAGAGAAGGGACTACACACGCGAGGACAAACTAGAAAATGATAGGACCAATTACTCAAAACAAGTTGTGATGAAAAGTTATACTAGGATCATGATCGAAGTCACATTGGATGAAGAAATGGAGGCACGATTGATACATCAATATGTCAATAAAGCAAGATTGAAGAATACTCGCAAATTGGAAGACATTACATGGCTAATTTTGATTTACAAGTTACTTTCTCCTATTAGAATGCATAATGTAATATCAATATTGACTTCAACATTCAATATTGATAATAGGAATTATGTATTTGTCAATGTTTACTTCTTTCTTCGTGTAAGGCCTCCGTACATGTTGTATTTCTTCTTTAATTTAATTATATATAAAAATTAGCCACAAGCAATTCCCTAGCGGTTTGCCAAAAAAAAACTAGCTATTTATGATTTCATCAACTCTAAAGAAGAAACTCAAGAACTAGCCATATTCTGAAATTACTAAAAGAAAGCTTTGGACATAAAGGGAACCATTTTTCCTGACAACTTGAAGTCATCTTTAACAAGTTCCTGTTAGTAACTCTTGATACAATGCAAACTCTATTAAATTCAACTAGGAATTGAAAATTTAGTCTGCACATTCCCAAATGGTTATGTATGTTAAACATCTCCTTGAGCTTATCATATTTCCCAAACTGGAAACCAATCTTCTCTCGGAGGTATAAAATTTACTACGTATTCTCAAGATCTGATTTTTGTAAGATAGAATAGTTACTATTCTCTTTCTTCCAGGTTTAGCCAATTATCTAATCTCTTAATTTCTTTTTTCGTTTTGTTTGAAAATCTTCTTTAAGATACTTTCTTCCTCTTAAATATTACTTATAAGTTATATTCCTGAAGAATAACTGAAAAATATTTGAAGAGTGTTCATACACGAACTTTTAGTAGAAAAACTCGTCTATATTTTTGTGGATTCAATCCAATTAAACTTGCCCAAATACTGGCATGTCTCTTGTTGAACACTTGATGTAGTCCTTATGCCTATGGACTTACCATACTAACATGAGAGATTCATATCTGTAATCCATTAGCAAGTCATATATGAATTATATGATTCAAAATAACTAAACTTAGTAACCTAAATTGATTTTAACCATTCAGTCATCTAAACAGAACATTACATTACAAACAACCCCAAAAAAGGAATAAACAGAGATCTTCAGTCCAAAATTACTTCAAAGAACATAATATATTAACATACAATAGCTAAAGTTAGCAGCTTGCAGAACAATAACAAGTTAGGACATACTAGGAACAAAAGCAGAATAAATTTTTAGGTGTTCATTCATGGATCACAATTGAATCATGGCTGAGAATAGGCCCAACAAACATAATTTCGAGGTGCTGGGCAGTGTTTTCACAACAGATAATCACAACTGTGTTATTGCAAATGCATTGTAATAGCAGTTGTGTCTCGAATCCTGTTTCACTTCTATCAGCCCCAAAAAATTCAATAAGAAGCTAGATAAATTAAACTTTTAAGTATAAGAAGGAACATCAATCAAAGATAACTAAAATGAAATAGTAAAGATTACTCCTTTTCAACCCAAAAATCTGAATTTAGTAAAAACAACTAAAACTTATACCTAGAAATTAAACAAAATAAAATTACTTCTTTTCAGCCCAAGAATCTAAAATTAGAAAAAAATTAAAAACATTGAGTTTAAACTGAAGACTATACCAACATACCCATGTATATACATCATAGAAGATTATTTTTTCATCAGAAATTGATTTTTTTTTTACAGAAAACCTTTGAGTAAAAGAAATACTAACCAATAGAGAAAGGATGGAGATTTGCTATAGTGAAGGAGCAGCTCCAGCAGTGGCGGAAAACAAAGCGCAACAAAAAGTTAGGGCAAGGAGGAAAAGAACGCTGAGAATCGTTCTGGATGGAGGAGTAACAAAGCGCAACAAAAAGTTAGGGCAAGGAGGAAAAGAACGCTGAGAATCGTTCTGGATGGAGGAGTATGTTTTAATTACTTTGCCTTTTGAGTATTGGGTGGGGAGGAAGGAAATATTTTCGTTATTCGGGGGGAAATTTTAAGAGAAATTTTTATAACAAAATTTTAGGTTACGCTTATAAAGTGTTAAATTTGGTATTGGAATATAACAACGCTTCAAAAACGTTAAATTATAATTAATAAGCGTTGCCAAATAATTTGTAAACTGGCAACACTTAAGAAATGTTGTCTTTATATTATAAGAGCATGCTTTTTAAGTGTGGCCTTTAATAACGTGGCCAAATACTCTAGTCAAAGACCACACTTCAAAAGCTCATCTATAGCTACTTTTGGCAACACTTTTCGAGTGTTGTCTATAATTAGTGTGGCTATAGGGCAAAAATGTTGTAGTGTTAGGCCTCTCCTTAGACCACAATTCACTTCTAATATGACTTATACGCTTATTAACATATCCAATTGATATCCATTATATCATGAATCCTCATTTGCATACAAAATAAAATAATTAGACTACCTTGGCTCGACGAACTCTTAAATTACTTTAAAAAAAAATTCCGGGATTACATTCTCCCCCCTTAGGATCATTCGTCCTCGAATGAGGATTGAGGTTCGTTCACTAGCCATCCTTATGTAACTTCAGCTTGTTCATATCATGAAATATATCAACATCCCCTAATTTGGCTAACTCCATAAATTTTCAAAAATTTCGCCAGAGTTTCCTTTGTAATTAGGCCTATCTACCTGTCAGAGAGCCCTCGAAACATATTTCCAAGACCATTACACAGTTTTTGTTATCCCTGCAACTGATATACAATTCATTACCTCAACTACTTGTACATATTCATACACTTTAAACAACTTACACTTAGCTCATTCTCTTTACACCACAAATTGTATCTGGTTCAACCAATATCATTTACTTGCACAAATCTGGGTTACTTCACAATTCAATCACTTTAACACGTCAAAAACTCTTCAATTAATCATTACCAATCTACACTATCATTAATAATTTACCTACCACATAAGTTTCACAAATTTTTTTATTTACTTCAAGGGTTGCATATTACCCTAATAGCATCGACATTTGAAATTTGGCACACATTAGGAAGTTACAACAATAAGGCAATTCGGGAAATATGGGGTGCCTTTGCACAAATCTGGACACTACCTCAAATTTCTTAAAGACAACAGTTCGCACGATCACTACTAGTCTAGTTCGAATAGATGGGGATATTTCTCTTTCATTTCTTTTTTCCGCTTCCCACGTGGCTTCCTCGACTTACAATATTTTCCATAACACATTTACGGAAACAATCCCAACCTCCAAACTTGTCTAACAAGGATGACATCTAGATACCTCGCATAAACTAGCTATCCATTAACTTCACCTTCAATAATTTTCACCGGAATGATACACAAAAGGTCTCCAATTACCTTCTTAGACATAGACATATGAAAAAACATAATACATGTAGACAACGATAGTAAACATCATACTCATATCACGGCTTACTGTGAACTACACTTATGCAACCTTCATTATCCACTCGCACAACATCCTTAGGGGAAAGTATTGAGAATAACCCCTTCACCTTCCTAAACTCTAAATCCCTATACGAATGCATATGTTAAACCTTTGATGACCTTATACAATTTTTCTAAGATGTGATATCATAAACTGACGATAAAATTACCTATCGAATATATGGGATCACATGGGGATACTTCCTCTTTAACATGTTTGAACCTTCAATACCCAATAAATCTAATACAGTAAGGAGCAACGGAGTTCAAAATTGTGCTGGAGTTATCTAGGAATTCATTTAAGCACTAAGCAGAGTATTCCGTGAGGTTATATGCTAAGAGACACGAGGAGTTCTATTAATGATGCTGATATGGTTAATCATTGTGACAACATCAACTATTAGACAATTAAGGCATATGGGTAACTAGTACATTGGCAATAAGAACCATTAAGGAGGAATATTCAAGTACATGACCCAATCACCTCCTGGAGTGTAGGGAAAATCCAGTTATCAAGAATGAGAATATCCTGGAACCTTGAATGTGATATGGGTTTCAAAACACATGAAGTTAAATTACACTCTTAACATTAACTGACACAAGTAATCTACGCCACAAGGCCATGAGGATAAAAAGAGGTTGAGCACTTATGAAATTATCACACTTCCAACAGCTTACCCCTTCCTGATAATTGATACTATATGAGAGAAGTAAAGATACAATAACTTGTCTTCCAATCAATATGCTCATGATATATGCAAAAATCTGAAGGCATCTAATATCAACCTTTCACGGGTGAAACCACATAGCTAGGACAACTTAATATTGGGACGAAATCATGTATTGGTTAGAGGGGTTCAAATGTTTAACATGATACTCCGGGAAGAAAGAAAAATAACACTCATATCCAGTCAAAGAAGATGAAATACCAAGGGTAGCAAAACTCCCCGCACATGACACGACATAGTCAATGATTCTACAAGTCAAGGGTGTATAGACAACCAAACTCAATAAGACTGTGTAAATAATCATTGAAGGTTTGCAGATGTTCATGATGAATTACCCATGGATTTTGACTTGAGAAAGGAAGTGTCCTAGTGACACATAGAAGGGCATGTTCTCTCATAGTTATAGAACAAGTGTTGGGAACTAGCACAACGAATTCACTAACTATGGAACACAACTATCACATTGTGGAGGTATAAAGAGAAAATAATCATTCGTTATGGGTTACATACTTCTGCTATATTAACCCCCAGACTGCAATACAAGACCACATCATGGGCAACCACAATACTAGAAACCAAGTGAGCTACTTGCTATAGGATATCTCAAATGGACACAAAAATTATGGCGACACAAGATCTTCCTATGACGGGGATGTAAGGATCTCAATTTTTCAGAAAGACTTTACACACACGGTGACCATTTCGATTGATATGCACTCATACGGTAGGCCCTGAGATATGCCTGTATGTTACTAGACAGTGAGAAGGTTTCATGATGATACTCACAAGAGAGTAGAGTGACTGTTCAAACCATAGAAGCCATATACACCAGTAAGAAAAAGAATGACTCGAGAAGGATCGCAACACTGGGATGCTTTACATGGAACTTGACACCACATAGGTAAACTTTATGACGGTACAGGTATAGGCACAAGTGAGCAGATGTTATAAATTTAAATAAAATGTTTCTGTAAAAAAATCATCGGGAATAGTCCCTTGTTGAGAATTTAGAAAAAGAAAGTAGAAATAGTTACCCTCGGATTCTGACTCAATTCAAGAAATCATCGTAAGACTCAATTCCACAAGAGGTTGCAAGTAAGATAATTGTAATAAAGAGGCTTCACGAGTAATACATCTCGCTAAAAGAGTATATACATAGAATGGACTATAACGTCATCCTGACTCTATCCCAAATTCCACAGTAATACAAGGATTGACGTATGACAAACTGAAACCGGAATCAATAAGAGCATATACGACACGAGATTGAAAAGTGAATATACCTGTAACCACACCCGGAAAAGCCTCCGACCTCTGATGCCTCCTCATAGCATTGAACCTGTTGGGCCCTCCCGAGCTCTGAATATTAGCCCCAACTGCTCCCTGTCCCGAAGGCGCTATAGATGAAGTAGCTGTAGAACTGGCTGGCTGCGTCTCACCCCTGCCTGTGATCTGGCTAGATGAATGACAGTCTCTTTGAAGGTGACCTGACATACCACACTTGTAGCACACATTGGTACCATAGCAACATACTCCTGGATGACATCTCCCACATTTCACACAACGGGGGCGAGGTCCACTAAATTGACTCGCTCCACCGACCTGATAATCACCAAATTTGCATACACTATAAACGTTCCCCTTGTCCTTCCTCTAAGATTCCAATGAGGGAGTACCCATTCCAGTATTGGTTTGCTGTGCGAGCCCTTGGAATTGCCCTGATCGACCACCCCAAACACGTGGTTGGGCATGCTCACGACATGGCGTGAAATGTTCCTTCCCACATACCGGGCAGACCGCGATAGGTGTTCCCAACCCAGGGCATTTATCCTTCTTGTGCCCCCTCTTTCCACAATCATAACATATCTCGAGAGTCATCCAACATCTTTCCAAGTGACGCTTCTTGCAAACTGAGCCTTCCGGGACAAGCTCAAGTGGTGTGGAGATATTAGCCGGGACAAGGACACTTCCCTTAGCAACAAGTTCCTCCAATCATTCCAATACTTGATGCATCCTCCCTACAAACTCATGCGCAATCTCCCCCAAATTCATATTCGATGGCGGGGTTACCCCTTCCTCGTTGCTTCAAACTCGTGGATTACTCATCTGATAAATGGGACATAATAAGGAAATTAGATCTTTATCTTGAGTTCTATAGCACGATCCAGAATATTAAAGAAGGGTAAAATTCCTAAATGTCCAAATAGCCTCCAACTTATAGATGTGGTCGACAACACACCGATAAGAAGGACTCTACTAGACACGACTCTGAGAGATCCTGGGACACTTTAAAACCTGAGGCTCTGATACCAAGTTTGTCACGCCCCAAAACCTGAGGAGCGTGACCATCACTCAACCGAGTAAACCCGACTGAACAAGCCTGTTAGGTTTCATTCTACCCAAAATGATTCATGAACAAATAGGAGATGGACTCCATTAATCATACTTTACAAACACTTCATTAACAACTCCCTTTTTTTTCATTAGCCATTTTAGCAATAGTATCAAAAATGCGATTTTTTATAGATATGGAGGAAATATATTTGCCAAATACCATTACTTATAATTTCATTCCCAATACCAAACATTACCCACAACCTGTCTACAGAGCCTCTAAACACAACTGAAGAGTAACGCAATATGGAAATGCCGGTAACAAGGCTCCGGCTATACCTCAAATACAAAGTACATGATGAGAAAATGAAAAAAAAGATACATGACATGAACCCAGGATAGAGTGGGGCTCCCCAAGTCTGCTGGGAAGAGAATACTGCTATCACTGGTCGATGCCGCTCGCTATAGAACAACTTGTATCATAAAATGATACAGCGCCCCCGACAAAAGGGACGTTAGTGCCATTGAATAGCACTAGTATGTATAGCTAAACACCATCTAGTTAGAAAGAACTTTCATACAAGTATAAAGAGGAAATCATAAAGATAACAAAGTTCCAAATAAGCACCATGTCAACACAGCAAGTCCCAGTCAACAATACCCAAATAACCAATTGAAACATAATCATTTTCAAGTAAGAAAATAGTGTATATTAATACATATATTTGGTTGGGAGGTCACTAGCACCGATATTACCACCGTCTTTGTTAGAACGGAGTCCGATCACGCCCGATCGGCTAGGTCATCTGCCCATAGAACAATGTGGTTTGACATTATGATACAAAAGAAAGTTGTCACAAGAATAGTACCACCATGTGCGTAACATGGAGTCTGATCTCCACCTGATCAGCTAGGCCGCCTTCCCACATATACCGTGTGGGTTGGATTTTAATTTTTCAATTCACAAGTATTAGTTTCATCTCCCAAAATATTTCACCAATATTTTAATTTCATCCCAAATCACACTCCACTCCTACACCGGCACCTGTAGTTTCGGGTGTGGGCCTTATGACCCACCCTTCCTCGGTCTTGCTAATGATACTCCCAAAAATATTTTTGGTTCAAATTAATATTGCACACAGATGTGATATGAATACAAGTATAGCATAAATGGAACCATGCTTACCTCAATATCCTTCACATTTTATAGATTCCAATTAGTATTTCCAGTCACCAACAACAACAGTATTTCCTTGGCTCATTTGGCCATTCAAAAGATTCTTTATTCCTGGCACGGTGGCTGTATTTCATATTTCACATGTTTCACATCGATACCAATTTTAATAACAAGCCATTTCAATAACAAGCCACGAGAGGATTCATGAATCATGGGCAGATACAATATTGCTGAAATCATACACCTCAAGTTTATTAACAATAGAACTTTAAACACAATGGATTCTTCCAAATCAATAGAGGGGATACACCAACCCGTAATAAAACACATCAAAGGCATCACCAAGTAAATTTATAATTCAAGAATAGTACCACCATGTGCGCACATTGGTCACACTCTATTTCTCAAATTCATTTGATTACTTTAAACATCTATATACATAGAGGATTTCACATAGTTTGTTATAATATATGCAGCTCAAATCTCAATTTAAGGTTACAACACCAATTCATGTAAAATAAAAATCGTTGCAACGATTCAACTTTAGTTTTACCATATTCACACAAACATCGTCGAAGCTCGATTTCTAAAAGACGGAGTTTTAGCTATACATACCTTGTTTAAGCTTTCCTTAAGTTACTGCGGCGTTCCTGAAATTCTAGCAATCCCAATCTACTTGAGACATATCAAAATTGAACACAAATTAGGAAGGTATTCTTGGTTTGAGCTCATTTGAGCATTTTATCAAAAACTAGTTAAACATCTTGATTTCAAATCTCTTTTACAAGATTTCCTTCATTCCCCAACCCAATCTTTACTTATTTATGTTCAACAATCTTCCCACAAACCTAACTTGTACATGCATGTATACATAATACTATTACACCCAAGAATCATACCCCAATAACCATCTCACAATCTCTACAACACCAACACAACCTAGGTTAGGCACCTATAACATCCAATCACCATCCCATGAGTTACCATACTTAATTCATACTCATATTTCCATAATAATTCCATATATGTAAGTCTAAAGGTAAAGGATTACCTTTTGTAGACCAAATCTTGAAAGACAACTTTGGGGTGTTCTTGAGATTTTGAAGAAATCCTATGAAATCAAATCAAAATCATGTTGTAACTAGTGATTGAGAAGTGAAATCACCATGAAAACAAACTTAAAAACTCACCTTAGGTGTGCAATTGGATGCCTTGGTCGAATTGGGGGTGGAGAGGATGCCCTAGGCTTGACTCAAATCCTCTCATTTCCCGTCCTTAGGTGTATTTAGAGGCCTGCTACTAGCGCGGTCGCACATCTGGTCGCGCTAAAGTAGCGCGACGAAAGCAGAATACTTCGCAATATGCGTGTCCACTAGCGGGATCGTGACTCATGCCCAGTAAAATGGTCATACCTTTCTGTATACACCTCCAAATGATGAAGGTTTGTTGATTTGGAAACTAGACACAAAGGGCTTTAATTTGATAGGTTGTGCATCACACATCTCCTTATATAACTGGAGATATGATCGTCCAAAATGAGGTCTTGTGCGCACTCATCTACAACTTTTGTCTAATATGAAAATTTTCAACTTGGCTTAAACTTAGGCCTCTCCTTAGATCCCAATTCACTTCTAATATGACTTATACACTTATTAACATATCCAATTGATATCCATTATATTATGAATCCTCATTTGCACACAAAATAAAATAATTAGTCTGCCTTGGCTCGACGAACTCTTAAATTATTTTTAAATAAAATTCCGGGGCCTTACAAGGATGCAGACTGCTCAAGATATGATTGAAGTCACAGGCTTCGTATGTCCCGCTTGGATCCAAAGCTGAAGAAAGAACCAGCACCTACAGCTAACGAGCATCAACATTCAGATCGAAGTCTGCAGCAAGAACCAGCCAAGACTCAAGATCAAGCTTCAAGAGATTTATAGATAGGAATCTTGTAACTCGTAGCTAATAGGATTAGCTAGCTTAGCTTTTTATTTTAGTGTAATAAGGAGTTCAACAAGCAGTAGCAGCAGCAGCAACAGTGAAATCACAGCTTCCCGGTAGTCCCAGCTACCAAAACTTTCAGAACTACACTGACCTGATTCTTTATAGCCAAGGATGTGTAGGCAACCTCTGAAGCAAGGTTCGGTCAGACTCTTTTAAAAAATGCTTCTCATGGAGTTTCAAACGGGTAAAAATCCCTCGTAACTGCTCATTTTATCTTTGCCCGAAAACTCTTCGTGTCTCCGAGGAATGAGGGGCAGCTGTGAGCACGTGATTTTTTTCATACATGAAATACTCCTACAAAATCCAAGGAAATATATTTTTTCTTAATCATTTGCCATTTTAAAGAATATTTGTAGATTTTTATTAATTTTTTGAATTTTTCCTGCATGTTTAATTTTTATTTAAATCATGAAAAATGCCAAAAATATCATGCATTTTGATTTAGGATTTTTTTTATATTTTTAGAATTAATCAGTAATGATTTGTTTTATAAAATTTGAAAATCACAAAAATAGCTTATTTTTACATTTTTTGTCTTTTAATTGATTTCTTATTTTAATTTAGAATTAAGTGATGCTTACAATTTCTACAATTAGCCAATTGGTTTAATTTCATATTTTTAGATAATTTAGGATTTCTAATTATTAGGATTTTTATTTAAAAAAAAGAAAGAAAAAAAAAGAAAAGAAAAAGGAAATTGGAAATAATGGTAGAATTGGAAAAGAATTTAATTGGGCCATTCTTTAATTTAATTCCCCCATCCCAAACATTTCCTTCTCAACAACCCTAGCCGAACCAGTTTGACCCATCAAAAGTGGACTGACCCGCCTAGTTGACCTGTCTTTTTTCCCCTCATCATCAAAACGACCTTGTTGCACCCTACAACTACGCTGTTCCACTTACTACCCCTCCTTAAACGACTAGACTTCCCCCTTTTTACTTTCATCAATTCAATTGAGACCTTAAACTAAAACGTAGATCCCCCCTTCTCTGAAATCGCCTCACGGCGACGGAGCACCTCCAAATCCCTCAAAATTTAACCGGACAGTCCTCATCGTCCCCTTGTTCATGTCCTATCGTCAATTTCTTTAAAAGACCACCCAATCTTCCCGAATTGTAGATCCAAGAAATAAAAATTCAAACTTTCCTCTTTTTTCCCAAACGTTTCGGATTAAACTCTCAATTCATAGAAAAATTTGCACGAATTCCTCAGTTTGTCAACAAAGGAGATTCTTTTGAACATCAAGAACACCCTGTCTCGTGGCTGGGGTTAGATTTTTGGGCAAATCGCTTTGAACGCTCCCATTTCTTCAAGGTTCTGCTTTATTTCCGTCTTAGCGCATGGTAAGAATTGTTGCATGAATCGTGGACCATGGATGAAAATCCGGTTAACATTCATGTGACAATTCTAGCTATTTGGCCGAGTTTTGGCACCCATCGAAGTCTCAAGTGGATCTAGCACTTCCCTTTTCTAGCCCGTTGAAATATCCATCTCCATCGGTATAGCTCTCCTCTTTCTTTATTCATCTACTGGATATTTTTTATGTTATTCATCTTTTCTTCTTCTTCTTTTCGGTCTCAGAGTAATTAGGATTATTTTTAGGACATAATGGACTAATTAGTCGATTGATAGTTCGTTAATTAGTTTACTTATATTTACTGAATATTTTCTTAAAAGAGATCTTATTTACTTTTATTTTTCTATTAGTTTGTTTGATATTGGGTTTTGAAACCCAGATTGGGTATGAAAGCCCAAGAATTGCTGGGCTTAATTGTAAAACGACTCCTGTCCAGTGCTACTAATAAGACCTCCAATAGAGGAGTAAAAAAGAAAAAGGGGCAAAAGCAGAGGGTTTAAGGGGTAGTCTAGGGATTTTAAGTAGGAGAATTATTTGTAACTGATTTGGGAAGCTTCCTGGAAGGTGGGTTTGGGGCTGATTTTGAAAAACTGTTTTTAAACTAAGGGTATAACAGCAAAAACGAAAATTGCAAAAGGATTAAAAGGCAAAAATAAAACTCATTTCTGCTGTCCTAAGACTTGCCTATAAAGGCGGTGTTTCTTCACACGCAAGTCAGATTTTAGAGGTTTGGAGACTGAAAAACGGCTAAAAAAACACTGAAATTTCAGAAAAAACAACTGAATTCTTTTCCAAATTCCGAAAAGTTCTAAAAATTGCTCAAGTTGGTTTTGTTTGTTTGATTTTATGAATCCTTTGCTGGTTTAGAACTTTTGAAGGACTCTAAAAAATCGTGCATCTGGATAAAATGGCTGGATTTTGATTTTAGAAGTTTGGTTTGACTTGTTTGGGGTTGGTTTTCTGAAGTTTGGGTTTTGATTAGCTGATTGGCACTGCTACATTGCTGATTCTGCTGCTAATGTTGTTAATTCCTCATTCCCTTTGATTCCCTCTTAATTTCCAGGTACTTTCTTTGAACCATGACTGGAAATGAAGCTTTGATTAAGCTGATATATGAAGACATGTAATTTAGTTTGAAGAAATGACAAATATTAGCCCCCTGTTGTTAATTGTTGCTAGAATTTATCATACTTTGTTCATGTTTCTTCTGATTTCAGCTCACTCTGTATATTTCATTCCCTGACACTATATCTTGTTCTAAGTGCTGGATTTGGATTTTGTTTGAATGTTATTTGGTTTAAAGATATTCTTAGGTTTAGGAATAATGTATGTAAAGTGAGGATTGTGACCTTTTAGTTCAATTTTGTGAGTCTGGGTGGTTTTGAAGATCTTTCTCATAGCTATAGTTTAAGTATTCATCAAATCAGCTCATTTATGTTGTTTGGTTTTATCAAGTTCGATCTAGGTTCTGATTTCATTAGTTGGTTATTTTTTGGATTACATTTTACTTTGCTCATATGTGAGCACCTTGAATTCAAAATGGCTTCCAAATAGATTCTGAACTTGAAATCAGACCTGAGAATTTTTGGATTTTAGTTTAACTCTTTATATTTTGTTTTCTTGAGAAAGTTCTGAGTCATGTAGTCTTGTTTAAATGTACTGGTCTGAAATCAGAATAAAGCATGAGTTTTGATTTGTGAATTTTTTTTGCTAAAAGATGAACAATTTGTGTAAGGCTTGTTATCGCACTAGGGGTTATATTTTCAACATAGTATGTATATTGACGTTCAAATATTGATGTACATGTGTTTTAAGTTCGTCATTGTTGGGTTCAAATTCAAAGATGTTCATGAAAATGTAAGGCTGCCTCAAATGTTAGTGCTGAGGCACTAAATTGGGCTATTAGCATTGGCCCATTTGTACCAAATTTCTCCTTTGACTGGCAGAATCACGAAATGGATTTCATGATTAAGCCCAGTTGTGTATCCAGGCTCATTCCTGTATTTGGCAGTTGGCCATTGGGCTGATAGCCCATCTGGGTTCCTTCAACAATTAACCACTGTCTGTTTTCATTTTTGCTAAGTTTAATGATTACTAAGTTTAGCTTAAACTTTTGGCTTAAAATAAATTAGAAATTCCTTTAGTCTTTATTTCAATTAGTTAGATCTTTTAATTAGTTGAGGTGTGCCATGTTAAATAAAACAAATTAACTATGACCCTCAAAACTAAATATAGAAATCTTTTGATAGAATAATTTGAGGTGTGCCGTGCCAAATAAAACCTCAAAACGCATGGCCCTCATTTAATTAAGTTTAATCCTTAGAAATCGAGGAGTGCTATTTAGTTGAATTTGCCATGGCCTTCCCAAATTTGAAAGTGCGTAGTTGCTTTAGGCGCATAATTTAAATTAATTTCCTAAACTCGGGTGTGCATTTTATGTGACCCAAATCCAAATCTGTACAATATTAGATAAAATGTATCGTGGACCGTGGGTGCATTTCATGTGATGTGGTTCAAGACGTATTTTAGATGACGTTGAATCTTCCTAAAAATAATTGAAAGTGGTTTAATAAGTTAAAATAATCCACAGGCTAAAACATGTATTAAAATAAGATAATAGGCCAATTATGATAGTTTAAGCGACCGTGCTAGAACAACAGAATCCGTAGGTGCCTAACACCTTCCTTCGGGTTAACAGAATTCCTTATTCAAAATTTTTGGTTCGTAGACTTCAAAAGGAAAGTCGAATTTTCCTCGATTTAGGGTTTTAAAATAAACCGGTGACTTGGGACACCAGAAAACAAACCATCCCAAGTGGCAACTCTGAATAAAAATGAATAAATAATCCCATTTCGAATAATGTCACTTTAATTAGAAAAACTCCCTGGTACTAACCTCGGGTGTGTAAAAAGGAGGTGTGACAGCTCTGGCGACTTTGATAGGGATCCAAACCCAGAACTTTGGTTCAGGGTTTAAGAATTCGAGTTTAGAATAACTATTATAGTTGGCTTGTTCTATCTGATTTTACATGTTGAGCCTAATTTGCTAAATGTCGCTTTTACCGCTTTGATATTATTTGGACTCTATATAAATTGCTACTAAATCCTCTTCTCTCTAAGTCTTCTAAACCATCTCGGAAGTGTGCACTTCGTGTAACTTCTTTTCTATTAGAGTCTTATCCCAATTTTAGAATGAGGTTCGGACAAGTTGCAAAGCCGGCGAAGCTTTTGTATTTCCGATACACTGCCCCTCCATTAGCTCGAGCTGTCCGCTCGGGTAAGCCAAGTTTAGAACAATACACCCAGGTTTTAAACCTAGTATAACATAGCCTCATACCGGATCCCTAGCAAGAACACTTATTTGCATCACGTACATTTGACTTTGGAGACTCAACACAAGGGTTGGGTCTGTCTAGGACAGGTGTACACGAAATAAAAAGACCATCCTGATGCATTCTACTTGCTACTTGTGAATTTATTTTCTTCGGACTGCATGCTGACCGGCTTATGAATAAAGGAGAAAGTTGGAAAAAAGAAAAATCAATTTAAGGGCTAGAGAGATAATTACCTTTAAAAACCCGATGTCGAAAATGTACCGAAACTCTGCCAAAATTTTGAAAAAAAAGGGAAAGAAAATTTTGGTTTAGAAATAGTTAGTGTTGTTTTTATTATGTCAAATCTTCCTAAACTACGCCAGTTTGATTCTCACCGGATGTGGGATACGTAGGCAACCCCCATCATGTCCAACTTTATTTTTGCAAAAAATAACCCAAAAAGAACAAAACAATTTGTTTTAAAATAAGTAAGGTGATGCCATTCTTGTTTAAAATAGCCAAATGTCCCCAAAAGGACGTCGGAAGGCTGTTTTAGCAAGAACAACCACATTTGGTCCCTTATTCATCTTTTTTGTCCAACACATCCCTAAAATCTTCTTTCTCGAATTGCTGAAGGGCCGTATTTCGCAAAGCCAATTTTTTTTTTTTTAAATAAAAATTTTGAAAATAAATTTTGTGAGTCAAAATGAGTCATGATATTTTTAACTTAATCACCCTAATAAATGTGCAGGTTGAGCACAAATGAAATTAAACCCTTCGCAGCTCTTGAAAGGATCCCCTTATAGCTCCATATGTGGTGGAACGACTTAGGGAAAGGCAGCTGAGGGAGTGTGGTTAAGGTTTTGGGTGGTCTTATCGGACTTCTGAAAATCAAGCCAAGATTAGATGTGATTGAAGCTTTAATATCTTTCTGGGATCTTACTCACAATGTGTTTCGCTTTACTGATTCTGAGCTCACCCCCACGCTAGAGGAAATTGCGGATTATGCTGGCCTTAGCAGAATCCTTAGAAGTTGGTACCCGGTGTCACCAAGAACAATATCTCCCCACAAGTTTCTGGATATGCTGAGTATTAGCCGGGAGGTTCAGGATGGGAATATATCTGAAGGGTTTTGCACTTTCCAATATTTGTACCATCGTTATGGAAATCCCCAAGGTTTTGAAGCACCAAATACTGGTCTGACCCATGCAGGAAACAAAGACAAATGGGAGGCACGACAGGGCTTGGTATTTATAGTAGCATTCTTGGGTGTCATAATCCGTTCGAGGAAAGACGGCAAAACAGAATTGGGTCTCGTGGGAATGGTTGATGTCGTGATCAAGAAAGCTAATGGAACCCCTGATTCCAATGATCTTATCTGAAATTTACCGAGCTTTGACCATATACCTAGAAGGGGGAAGATTCTTCCAAGGTTGTAATCTACAATTGGGGATACAAGAACATCTCTGTCACCGTGTCGGGTATATAAAATATGGCATGACTGGTTTGAATTACATCAAAGAGTTCGAAAACTGAGTGGTGGGTGCCGAATTTCTAGAGGGTACGGAGGCTTGGTTTGCGTACTTGAGTTCTTTGACTTCGAATAAAATTGAGTGGAATTTCGAATGGCTCCTTATCACCGAAGTCATATACATGTCAGCCTAAGTGTGTTATATTCTCCTAATGGGTCTTCAGAGCATTCAACCATATGCTCATCACTGGGTTTTGTGCCAACTGGGCAGGATTCAAACTATTCCCCATGACGAAGATCTGAGTCCAGAAATTGTCGAATTGGGCCCAACGGTTGTATTCCCATAAGGGAGAGTTTGTAAAGTTTGGAATGAATGCAGATTCTTAGAACCTAAGACTTTGGTGCGTGATTTAGCTATGGGTGAGGTATACCCCAATTACATGAATTGGTTCGGTAAAAGGTTCCAAATCCCTCGAGAGCCCGAGAGACCGGCTAAGAGACCCCATGTTCAATAATCCACTAATGACTCGCGGGAGCTGTAGGACTGATTGACAAAAGAAGCCAGCTATATGGCCAAGATAAATAAATTAGTGGAACAAATTTGGGACCTCAAATTTGACAATAGAGTCCATGTTGCTGCAGATGAAGGGGAAAAGAGGAAGATAGCTAAAGAAAATGAAGCCCTCAAAACTCAAATCCAGAAAATGAGAATAGCTGCTAGAAACTCGGAGAGAAGCCGAGCTGATCAAAGGCTTATAAGTGGTTTGAGAAAGAAAGTGCTCGAGTGTCTAGATGACTTAGAGAAATCTGAAGCCAGTTTATAAAGAGTCCGAGCACAACTGACAAAGAATGCAGCAGGGCGGGCAGAGTTTGTGCAACAAATGAAAAGAAAATATGAGAGGACAATCACCAATCTGAGGAGAAAGCTAACTACCCTTGAGAATGAGGCGGCTAAACAGGCTAAAGATTTTAAAGCCAATAGGGAACATTGTTATGCTTTGATGGCCCATATGGAGGAAGATATGAAATAGTTACAGAATTAAAAACCATCATGACACTTAGGTGCTAGAAGCTCGAACTCAGCAAACTGGGCGCTTGCTTCAAGAAAAGGGTATTATTCGGGAGAGGGTTAGAGTTATTGCCGACCACATCATCATGAAATGCCAAGCATATGAGGACATCACTCAAACCACTTTCTTTGCTGCAGTAATGACATTCGTCCGCCAAATAATGAGTTATTTGGAGCATCTTCAAGGGGATCTCGGGCGTAGGCCCGTGGAAAGACCAAATGATGTACCACGGGCCCCAGGAGTCGAAGCACTTATGTATTCATGATTTTTATTCATCGAGTCTGTATTTCAGTTTTTTAATTTAAATGTTCTTTTGAGTCTGTTTGTAGTTTTTAAATAAATTCCAAGAAATGAGTATGTTGAAGTCTTTTGTAATAGAAAAGTTTAGCAGTTTAATTAATGAATATTGAAATTCCCAAAAAAATTGTTTCTTTATTTTTCGCATTTATTTTCTTGAACTACGTAGTGATCTGATTCATGCGGCATCGTGATACGTAGGCAATCCTCATCGGATCCGGTCATGATTTTGTAAATAACTCAAATAAGAGAGGGATGTGAAAGGAAAGAACCGAAAGAAAAACCAAAAAGAAAGAAAAAGAGAGTCAAAGAAAAACCAAAAAGAAAAACAAAAAAAAAACAAGGAAAAAGAGGAAAGAAAAGAGTGGAAAATGAGAATGAGAGTAAAAGCACAAAAGGCTAAGGTGGAAAGAAAAGAGAATTGGAAAGTAAGCAAAAGCCAGGATGAAACATGCAACTATTGTGAAACATGTAGAAACACATTTCACTGTATAGGTGCATCACACCCCCAACATGCAATTACCTATGTGTTAATTTCTTCAAACTGACTGGTTTGTTGTCTACTGTTAAGTCCAGCCTCTATAGTAAGGTGGTTGGTTTTGTAGTACTCTGGCTTCACATCTTTACTTCACAAGGTCAAAGGGAAATATTGAAATGTCATCTGAGGATCATCTACCAACAGTTCCTATCCCCGAAGATAGCCCGATTTTGATCATCCCAACTTTGGAATCGGCCGCTGCAGAGGAAAATAGAATTCTGCGTCTCCGCATGATGGAAATATGGGACGCCTGGTCTAATGGTATGGAACCACCAAAGTGTAATTCCTTGATTCCCCAAGATAACTTCCTAGGACAAGTGGAACCTCCAACGTCCCTATAAGTTATCCAAATACCCCACTGGGATATCCTACCATTTCAGCCCACTATGCTGGAACACCTTCTGAGGTTTGCCCCCAAGTGTTAATGTCAAGTGCGGCCTCAAATATATTCACTATGCCACCTTGTTCTGCTACGGCACAACCCACTCTACCCTGGCCTAGCTTTGACCTATCATTATTCACCTTTCAAGCACCATCTTTCCCTATGGAACCTACCTTGTTTACTACCAATGCTTACCCTCAGCCGCCTCGGTACAAGTTTACCGCAGGGCAGGAGAAATTGCAAAAACCCCTGAACAAGAGGAGATTACCAGAAAGATGAGAAGCATGGAGCAAAGTCTAAAAAATATACAGGGTCTGAGTGGGCAAAAGAGCGTATCTTACGCTGACATGTGCATGTTCTCGCACGTACATCTACCCTTGGGTTTCAAAACTATGAAGTTTGAAAAAATATGATGGGCATGGGGATCCCATTTCTCACCTCAAAAGGTACTACAACCAACTGCGGGGAGCGTGCAGAAAAGAAGAGTTGCTCATGGCTTACTTTGGAGAAAGTTTGGTCTACATTGCTTCTGAATGGTATATGGATCAGGATATATCTCGTTGGTATATCTGGGATGAACTGGCTCGGGACTTTGTCAGGCAGTTTCAATATAACATCGACATTGCCCCTGACAGGAATTCATTGTCAAATCTAAAGAAGAAGTCCTCGGAGAGCTTACGAGAGTATGCTGTCAAATGGCGCGAACAAGCGGCCAGGGTCAAGCCTCCTATGGACGAAACAAAGATGGTCAGTGTCTTTATTCAAGCCCAAGTGGCTGATTATTATCAAAACATGATGTATGCGATAGGTAAGCCGTTTGCCGAAGCCATCAAAATTAGTGAAATGGTTGAAAATGGGTTGAAAACAGGGCGAATCTTGCGCCAGTCTGCTATAAGGGCTACCTCCCAAGAAATCCAAGTGGGGTCTGGAGGAGTAGAAAATCGAAAGAAGAATGAAGAAGCAGCAATGACAACTTCGAGTGTAAGAAAACCGTATCAGCCCAGACCTCATTCTCTGAAAGAACCCTACAACATTACTATCCCCATCAAGATGTGGCCTATGTTATGGATCCTCAGCCATATGCAGTGGTGAATGCACAACCATATGTTAGGCAACAACAGCAATTCAATCAAAAGGGAGCTATATTGCCCAGAAATCAACCTCCTCACCAAGCTCAGTATAATCCCTAACCTCCACAAAACAGTTTCCCCTATAACGCCCGTGCACGAGAGACGCCAAGGAAAACAAACTTCACACCCATTGGTGAGTCATATTGTAGCCTCTTCCCCAAACTGGTCCAAATGGTTTTGTTGCAACCTGTACCCCCGAATAGGAAAAACCTAGAGTCACCTTCTTATCGACCTGGTACCCGGTGTGCCTATCATTCAGGGGAAGAAGGGCATGATACAGATAATTGTTGGACATTTAAGAGGTCTATGGAAGTCCTGATAGAACAAAAGAGAATAGTGTTAAGGGACGAAGATGTTCCTAATGTAACCAACAATCCGTTACCAGCCTACAACAACGGGCCGGTTATTGGAATAATTTGTGAAGATAGAGTGTTTGACCCAGCTCTAAAAGCTATCATTGCCATAGCCGATGTGGAAAAGAAGCCAAAAGTCGCCGCAAAACAAGACAAGGGGGAGAGGAAGAATAAAACCACCCTTTAGAGTACAGAAAAGAATGTGGAAGCTGAAATTGGGGCAGCGCCCTCAAAAGATGTCGTTCTCTATGTTCCCCGGGGCCAAAAGAAAGAACATATGTCATTGAGTCCTCCTAGAAGGTTTGCGTTAACAAGGGAGCTAAAATGTATGTGCCCAAAGGGACCTACGTGGTGTAGGGGCCAATAATTCCACCAAGGCTGAATGAGCCTGTGGTTATTGGCTGCGCACCGTAAAGGCCCATGACAGATCCTACTGCCGTTCCATGGAACTGTAACAAAGCGGTAGTAACTTACAAAGGCAAAGAGATCCCGGGAGAAGTTAAGGAAAATAACTCGACTTAGAAGTACCTCAATCTAGAGGAAGTGAATAATGCCACAAAGAAGCATTTCCCACCTAAGAAGCCAGTGAGTGCTAAAGAAGCAAAAATGTTATTCCAGAAAATTAAAATGGCAGACTACGACATAATCGACCAGCTTCTAAAGTCTCCTGCTCAAGTCTCTCAGTTGTCTCTGCTAATGAACTCAACTGAACATCAAAAAGTGTTGATCAAATCTCTTAATGAAGCATACGTACCCTTCCCTCAACCCGTTCTCTCAAATGCATCAATTATGGTTGGCAAACAAATGATCAGACATGGTTACAAACCTAGGAAGGGGCTCGGGACTTCATTGTAAGGGATTACTGAACCTATCACAATGACTGCTAGTGAGAAGTTCTTTGGCTAGGTTTCCAGCCCACGTCAGCTGATAGAAAGTGGACAGATGAAATAAAGAACAATGGTTGGGTCTTGCCTCAGCTGATTCCGCATATTTATAGAATATTTGTCAATCCTAAATACAATGAGGAAGAGTAAGATGAGGCATTCACGGCCGAGGAAATTGAAGAAATTTGTGGGGCTATGAGACAGATGTTGTATGAAACCCACATGGTCCAGCCAGGGGAAGGCTCAAGAACCGCTGAGGTTCTATACATGGGACCCAATGCCAAACTGCAAAATTGGAAGGTTACTATATTCCCAATCAGGCGGGAGTCCAGGTAGTCCAATCCTGCCACTTTTTCTGCATCACGAGTTATTTCAGGGTGTAACTCGGATGTTTTCTTTAGTTTCATGTCTTTAATTCCCAATGTAAACCTTGGTTATCTTCAAATTCAATGAAATGAAATCAATATTTCATCGTTCATCTCTCTACTCTTTCTGATTTTTTTATTTTTCTCTCTTATTTTTTTTCAGTTCTAATAATGCGGCTTTAAATAACATGACATGCTTGCGGGCTTCATGCCCATATCCAAACATGTTGTCTAACTATGAAATAATGAACCAAGAGCCAGAATATGATGAGGAGAAGGCTTTTAGGGAAATAAATCAAGAATTGGAACAATTTGAGAATAAATCTAAGCCAAACTTAAATGATACTGAGCCGGTTAATTTGGGTAGTTCTGAAGAAGTCAGGGAAACCAAGATAAGCATTCACAAAGATGAAAAAACCCGGGACGCATTAATCCAACTCTTGTTTGAATTCAAAGATGTGTTTGCTTGGTCATACGATAACATGCCAGGATTAAATGTTGATTTGGTGGTTCATAACTTGCCAGTTTACCTCGATTATCCCCCTGTCCAGCAAAAGCAAAGAAAGTTCAAAACTGATATCAGTGACAATATTAAAGAAGAGGTCACAAAACAGTTGAAAGCAGAGGTGATCCGGTTGGTTCGATACACCACATGGTTAGCCAATGTAGTTCCAGTGCCAAAGAAGGACGGGAAAACTTGAGTGTGTGTGGATTACAGAGATCTGAACCAAGCAAGTCCCAAGGATAACTTTCCTTTGCTGAACATCCACATCCTTGTTGATAACTGCGCCAAACATGAGATACAGTCTTTCATGGATTGTTATGTAGGATATCACCAGGTGTTGATGGATGAAGAAGATGCGGAAAAGACACCTTTCACCATACCCTGGGGCACCTACTGTTATAGGGCCATGCATTTGGTCTAAAGAACACCGGGGCAACTTATATAAGGGCCATGACATGATCACCAAGAGATAGAGGTGTATGTAGACAATGTAATCATCAAATCTAGGACCCATGACGACCATGTTCAGGACTTGAGAAAATTCTTTGAGTGGCTATGCAAATATGATTTAAAGCTAAATCCAGCCAAATGTGCATTTGGGGTTCCGTCTGGAAAGCTCTTGGAATTTATAGTCAGTCTAAAGGGCATCGAGTTAGACACAACAAAGATAAAGTCTATTCAAGATACGCCTCCTCCAAGAACCAAGGAGGATGTTATGAGCTTGCTGGGAAGATTGAACTACATCAGCCGATTCATTGCCCAGTTGACGTCTACATGTGAAACCATTTTCAAGATGTTAAAGAAAGACACAATAATTAAATGGACAGACTAGTGCCAAGAAGCTTGTGACAAAATCAAAGAATATCTGTCGAACCCGCCAGTTTTGGTTCCACATGAACTGGGAAGGTCTCTGTTCTTGTATTTGATAGTCTTGGAGAATTCTTTTGGATGTGTTCTCGGAAATATGACGTGACCGGGAAAAAAGAGCAGGAAATCTACAATCTGAGCAAGAAGTTTACTAGTTATGAAGTTAAGTACACTTTGCTCGAAAGAACTTGTTGTGCTTTAACTTGTGTCGCTCAGAAGTTGAGGCATTATTTGCTAGCCTACACTACTTACCTCATAACCAGGTTAGATCCCCTAAAGTACATATTCCAGAAGCCTATGCCCACAGAGAGGTTAGCAAAATGGAAAATCTTGCTCACCGAATTCGATATAGTCTACGTCACCAACACGGCAATGAAAGCCCAGGCTTTAGCAGATCACCTGGCTGAAAACCCTGTTGACGATGAATACCAGCCTTTGAGAACCTACTTCCCGGATGAAAAGGTAAATTTAGTTGACATAATATTAGAGGACACCCATGCTTGGAAAATGTTCTTTGACGGGGCTGTGAACGCAAAAGGTGTTTGAATTGGGGCAATCTTGATCTCACCCACTAGTCAGCATTATCCAGCCACAGCCCGACTTTGATTTTTCTAAACAAACAACACTGTCGAGTATGGATCCTGCATTATGGGTATGAACATGGCAATTGGCCAAGATATTGAAGAATTGTTAATCAGGGGAGATTCAGATCTAATTATCCGACAAGCCTAAGGAGAATGGGAGACTTGAGATGTCAAACTTATTCCCTACATGCAACATGTGGAAGATCTTAGCAAGCGATTCAAGTCGATAGAGTTCAGGTACATCCCTTGTTGTCACAATGAACTAGCTGATGCGCTTGCTACTTTGGCCTCGATGCTGCCATACCCAGGCAACGCCCACATTGATCCCTTGGAAATCCAAATCCGGGAAAGTCACGATTATTGTAATATGGTTGGGGCAGAACCAAGTATTCAGCCATGGTATCATGACATCAAAAGATTTCTAAAAACTAAAGAATAACCCGAGCAAGCCAGTGGAGACCAAAAGAGAACCCTTAGATGGCACACAAGTGGCTTCTTCTTGAGCGGTGATGTCTTGTACAAAATAACTCCGGATCTCAACTTGTTCAGTTGTGTTGACGCCGAAGAGGCCAGAAGAATCATGTATGAAATGCACGCAGGAGTGTGCACGCCCCACATAAACGGGTATGTTTTGGCAAAGAAAATCCTTCGAGCAGGTTATTACTGGATGACTATGGAAAAAGACTATTTCAGATTCGTCTGAAAGTGTCATCAATATCAGGTGCACGGTGTCTTGATTCATTCACCACCTACAGAATTGCATCCCATGTCAACGCCTTGGCTATTCATTGCCTGGGGCATGGACGTCATTGTGCCGATTGAGCCGAAAGCTTCAAATGGGCATAGATTCATATTGGTCGCTATTGACTACTTTACAAAGTGGGTGGAAGCAATTACTCTCAAATCTGTCACCAAGAAAGCTGTAGTAGACTTCGTTTATTCCAATCTCATCTGCCGTTTTGGTATTCCTGCAACTATCATTATGGATAATGCTGCAAATTTTAATAGTCATTTGATGAGGGAGATACATGAACAATTCAAGATAACGCATCAGAACTCTACTCCTTATCGTCCCAAAGCCAATGGTGTCATTGAAGCAGCAAACAAGATCATCAAAAAGATTTTGAGAAAGATGATTCAAAGTTTCGGGCAGTGGCATGAAAAGTTGCCTTTTGCATTGCTGGGGTATCAAAATACTGTGCGCACATCGGTTGGAGCAACCCCGTACCTTTTGGTTTATGGCACTGAAGTCGTAATACCCGCGGAAGTTGAAATCCCTTCTCTCCGGATCATTGTTGAAGCAGAAATTGAAGACAGTGAGTGGGTCAAAACCCATCTGGAAAAATTAACCTTGATCGATAAAAGCGAATGGACGCAGTCTGCCACGGTCAGTTGTATCAACAAAGAATGGCCCGTTCCTACGACAATAAAGTGCAGCCTAGAAACTTTGAAGTGGGGCAACTCATTTTAAGGCGTATTCTTCCCCATCATAATTCCCCTTTTGGCAATAATGTTCTGATAATGTATGGGCCTTTCTTGTTAGGAGCAAAATTTCATTTTGCTTCCTGATGATGGGGAAGGTTACGTAGGCAGCCTTTCTCTGGGGTTCAGTCACACCAAAATAAAAATCCAAATTCCCCTAAAATTAAAACTTGGGCAGGTGTTATAATGGTTCGGTGATGATCCCGTCTAAATGGTTCCAAAGTTGTAACTCAATCCAAATTCTTTTTACCCAAACCTTATTCAAGTCCTTCTGACCAATCGGTGAAAAGTTGTCAACATCGTAGAACGCAGTTGTTGGATCCGATGCAACCAAGATGAGAGAAATAAAATGAGTGAGTCTTATTGGTGAAAACCCATGGGCACCATAAGTCGAGAGGGAACAGGGAGCAGAGAAATTGAAAATGAGAGTCTTGTTAGTGAAAACTCGTAAAAGATCACTATAAGGCGATGGTGAGAAGAGAAATGAGAGAGGTCAATTGGCGAAAACCCGCATAGGGCGCTGTTGATCGAAAAGAAGAAACCCCACACCACCATTGGTAATGAAAGAATCATGGCAAGGTTTCTCGGTTTTAAAACACGGGTCGCAATGGGTTTAAGAGAAGTTGGATAGTTGTGCAGATCAGGTATCCAGTCTAATAAGCATGTCATGTCTATTGAAGTCCGCATGCACCTCAGACAAGTCCTTCTTTCCTCTCCAAAGGGATACTTCTCCTAAAATTCATTTTCTTGTTCTTTGTTTACTTTTCCTTGAATCCCTTTCGGTCTAACTCTGTTCCAGAACTAACACAAAGTAATGGTGGCAAGATTGATTTTACAGGGTTCTGCTTACTAAAAACCAAGTCCAAAGAAAAGGGCCTAGCCTCAGCGGGTACATCAAGTCGAACCCGACTGACCATGTTGGCCGATGCTCTGAAATCAAGGTTATGGAAAATGAAACAAAATCCAAAGTCAAAAGCCCCTAGAGGAAAAATAAGGTAAAACTGCCAGAAGCCCCACACGGTTGAATCGTCATTTGGAAGGTTTGGAAAGTTGAGTTCCTCAGTCTTAGGAGAGAGATCAATCTTCAAAAAAGCCAGCGAACAGCAGAGGTTACCACCAAAAGAGTTGGGTCGAGATCAAGTGACCAAAAACAACCAAGGCTACAAAACCAACCACCGTTTCAAACTAACAATTGTTCTTTGTTTGGAAAATTAAAACAGGTGCAGCCCAAAGTAACCGTGCAAGAAGCAGGTGCAACCAAAAAGGAAAAGGAAATGCGCAAGTGCAAGAAACAGCTTTGCATCAATAATCAATCCGAAAGGGAAGTATCTTCCAAATTCTTTCCTGCATTTTTACTCATTCTCATGGGAAAAAAAGAGAATAAGAAGAAGAAGAAGAAGAAAATTCAAAATCACGATAGCATAGGGTCCCACTCCCTAGTCGATGTTACAACCCATATTCACGTATGTTAGCTCATGCCATAAGGTAGTCAACGTAAATCCATGAATAAATTATATTTAAGATGATAAGAAGTTAATCCTATTAATCTTAAGTGATACAAGGGTGTATAAGGGTGATTAACAAGTATTAGAAGTTAAACGAATCAAGGATGTTGTAACTCGTATTTTCGGATAAACCTATAGGTGCTTAATACACTCAAGAGGTCATGTTTTAAGGTATTTGAATCATATAATATATGTTTCATAGTCTTGAAGTCAAACGAGTTAAGAAACAAAAGTCGACAAAAGTTGTCGCAACTTATGGTAATTCGTTCTATACATGTAAGAACTCACGGGATGGTGATCGGAAGCTGTGAGTTCGGGTTATTCACTTGTAGCGGATTGTTTTGTGGACTGTTTTGTGTTGCTGTTAGGCTGCGTGTTTAATACTGTTTGTTGGAGTTTTGGAGGAGGAAGGGTGTGGAGAAACACAATATATATGTTGGATTGTGGGCTGGTAGTTCTTCGTAACATTTCCGGGTCGTTTGACACGACTACGGTGGTCGTTGTATGTATGAAGTGATTAGATTGTACGTGGACTATTTTGGGAGGCTCAATATGTTTATTATTGATGTTGTTTAGGCTGTTTGGTGATTGTTTTGAATGGTATAAAGTCATATATATAGGGGAGGTATGTCTGTTTCATCGTAAAATCGATTGTGGTCGATACATAATAGTTATGATGCTTAAATAATAACGATAGTATCGTTTCTATTATTGTAGACTAAGGAGTTGTGACAATAACATAACTTGAGATTGGGGAAGTATATACAAGGTATGTGAGGCTATCCCTTTCCTTCTTTTGCACGACTCCGATTATACATAATGTGATGAACGAGCTTCCAAAGATACTCTACTCTTAGAAGCTAGCAGTACTTACATTGTTTCCCGTCTTATGGAATGATTAATGTTGATTTTGCTTCTCTTATTCTTATGTTATTAATGTTATTAGTACTTCCTGATTCTTATAAGGTTCATAGTGAAGAGTTTGTCCTAATAAGGTGTACAGAGGATACCTACCTTACGTCACTCCGAAAGGTCAAGAACGTGTTTCCATGAGTCGAGCATGCGTTATATATATGTATCTATTTTACTCTATCAAGCCGCGCTATAGTCGGCCGAGTATGGCGCCTATTGTGCAACCACTGATCAGTTGGGTTTTACTGAGCTCCATGTGGCCGGGTACGATTCTACCGAGCCTTATGATGGACGGGTACATTTTTTTTACCGAGCCTATTACAGCCGGGTACGATATGATGATGATGCCCATAAAGGCTTATGTTTTAAAAGTTTATGTATTTACACATATGTATTATGCATTTCATGTCAATAGCCCTCATAGGTATTCAGATGTTACAAGCTTTATATTCTCTATCCCTGCTTACATTACTGTTCGTATTTATGGTTTCCTGCCTTACATACTCATTACTTTATTTGTACAGACGTCCTTTTATTTGTGGACGCTTCATGTCGTGCTACAGGTCCTGATAGACAGGCATGTGCAGCTCCCTCACCACAGTAGGGTGTCCAGTTCAGCGGTGATTGGCGAGATCCCTTCTTCGGACTTGCCTTGGTCTTTGTATGCATTTTTGTTATAGACATTATGGGTATGTCGGGGCCCTTTTTCGGCTATGTTGTAGCACTTATGTTCCTTTAGAGGCTCATAGAGAGGTGTCGACTCATGTATAGTTTGGTATGCCTTGTCGGCTAGTTTTTGTTGTATAGTCTTTCATGGTAGCGTGGTAGCTCGTACCTTATATATAGTTTCTTGATTGTCTGGTCATACCATGTTATGTATGTTCATGACATCATATTTTATTGTTGGTTGTCCATGATCCATGTCTACCATTTACATTGCTCTCGTCAGCCTTAAAACATAATAAAGAAGGTTAGATAAAATGTACGTTGGTGCTCGGCAAGTATGGTCGGGTGCTAGTCATGGTCCTCCAGTTTGGGTCGTGACAAACTTGGTATCAGAGAAAGTTTGTCCTAGGGATTGTCTATGAGCCGTGTCTAGTAGAGTCTTGATTATGGACGTGTAGCATGCCACATTTATAATTAGGAGGCTACATGACATCTAGGGTTGTTACCTTCTTCCTGAATCTAGATCATGCGTAGAGTTGAGTCGTCAGTGTTCGTCTCTAATATTCACCTTGTTTTTTTTAGCGATGCCTTCGACTAGGAAGCAAACAATTATTAGGCGGCTTGATACAACTGCGGGAGAGGGTGCCAGTCAGGTGCCCCAAGCCAGAGTAGGCCAAAGTGAGGCTCAGAGTGACAGGCTGTCTAATACCTCATTGACTCCATCTCATCCAGAGGATGTTAGGAGGCACCCAGCACCTCTAGTTCCTCCGTCTGGCACTACAGACCAGGATATGCGGAGTGATTTGCAGTTATTGACTAGCTTGGTAGCTGCTCAGGCTTAGGGGAAGATTACCGGTGCTGCTGATAAAGCAGTTAGTACGAGAGTTCGTGATTTTATTAATCTAGACCCTCCAGTGTTTATCGGATCAGATCCGAATGAGGACCCGTAGACATTTATTGATCAGGTTCATCGTACACTACGGGTTATGCATACTAGTGATATAAAGGCAGTAGAGTTGGCTTCTTATCGGCTATGGGATTTAGCGGTTCTCTGGCATGATAGTTGGGAGAGATCCATGGGTCCGAACGCTCCTCCAGGTGTATGGAAGGATTTTGCTGAGGCCTTTCTTCGTCACTACTTGCCAGTTGAGATACGAAGAGCTAGAGCTGATAAGTTCGTGAACCTTAGATAAGGTGATATGAGTGTGCGAGAGTATAGTATGCAGTTTGATTCTTTAGCAAGGTATGCTCCCCATATGGTGGCTGAGATGAGTGATATGGTGCATTTGTTCATGAACGAGTTGGGACCACATCTGATAAATGAGTGCACGACAGCCTCCTTGGTGGAGGGCATGGATATTTCCCATATTCAGGCTTATGCCCAGAACCTAGAGGATCGTAAGCGCCAGCAAAGGACAGCTAGGGAGCAGGATAGGGGCCAACATAAGTGGGCGAGATTGGCACGGTATTTTGATGACTTCAGATGCAACGTCAAGGCCCAGTCTTCAAGGAGTTCGGCGTCACCTGTGGTTAGTGCTCCTCCACAATTTCAGAGGCCTCGATATGATCGATTTACCTATTCAGGTCCAGGTCAGAGTTCATGGACATCAGGCTCGCAATTTCACATGGATACTAATCAGATGAGACCCTCAACACCATATTGTGATCAGTGCGGTAAGGCCACTTTGGATTTTGCCGTCGAAGTTCTGATGTGTGCTATTCTTGCGGATAACCTGGCCATATGATGCGGAATTTTCTAACAGGGAAGGTGGTGTTATGGCTCAGCCGACTTGATCTGTGTCTGGTTCTTCCTCATCAGTTCGACCTCCAGCATGGGGCTTTCCGCAGTCGACAGGTCGAGCTAGAGATAGAGGTGCAGTGCAGAGTTTGAGTGGTGCTCCAAATCGAGTCATCTCCAGATATTGTTACAGGTATATTGTTGGTGTTTTCTTATGATGTATATGCGTTGATTGATCCTGGATCTACATTATCATATGTTACACCCTTTGTGGCTAATAAGTTTGGCATTGAACCTGAATTGATAAGTAAACCCCTTGCGGTATCTACTCCGATAGGAAATTCTGTGATTGCTAGAAGGGTATATAAAGGTTGCACTGTGATGTTTTGTAGTCGTCAAACCTCGGCAAATTTATTTGAGTTAGAAATGGTTGATTTTGATGTGTTAATGGGAATGGAGTGGTTGGCCTCATGCTATGCAAATGTTGACTGTCGAACGAAGATGGTTAGGTTTCAGTTTCCTGGTGAACCCGTCATTGAATGGTAGGGGAATATCGCTACGCCGAAAGGTATGTTTATTTCCTATCTTAAGGAAAGGAAAATGATCTCAAAAGGTTACATTTATCATCTCGTTCGCGTTAAGAATGAGGAGGCGAAGCCGCCTACTCTACAATTAATCCTCGTGGTCAATGAATTTCCAGATGTTTTCCCAAATGAACTCCCAGGCCTTCCTCCTGAAAGGGAGATTGAGTTTAGCATTGATGTGTTGCCTGACACTCAACCTATCTCTATCCCTCCATACAAAATGGCCCAGGCAGAGTTGCAAGAGTTGAAGGCGCAGTTGAAGCACTTGTTGGAAAAGGGCTTCATTACGCCTAGCAGCTCACCTTGGGGTGCGCCATTCCTATTCGTGCGGAAGAAATACGGGTTGTTACGGATGTGTATCGACTATCGACAGTTGAATAAGTTTACTATAAAGAACAAGTATCCACTTCCAAGAATTGACGACCTGTTTGACCAACTCCAGGGTGCCAAGTATTTCTCCAAGATTGACTTACGTTCANGAAGATATGGCACTTTGAGTTCTTGGTGATTTCATTCGGGCTAACAAATGCCCCAGCAGCTTTTATGGATCTCATGAATACTATATTCAGGCCCTATCTTGATGTGTTCGTGATTGTATTCGTTGATGACATTCTGGTGTATTCTCGTTCGGAGGCGGAACATGCGGGCCACTTGCGGATAGTATTACAGACACTTAAGGATCGTAAGTTATATGCTAAGCTCTCCAAATGTGAATTATGGCTGAACTCAGTAGCATTCCTTGGCCATGTGATATCTGACGAGGGTATTAGCGTCAACACTCAGAAGATCGATGCAATAAAGAATTGGCCGAGACCTACAACACCATTAGAAGTCCGCAGCTTCCTAGGGCTAGCAGGGTATTATAGGCAATTTGTAGAAGGGTTTTCCTCCATATCAGCACCATTGACTAAGTTAACACAAAAAGCTACCAAGTTCCAGTGGTCTGACACTTGTGAACGCAGTTTTCAGAAGCTGAAGAATCGATTAACATCCGCACCAGTGCTCACTCTCCCTGAAGGAACAGAAGGATATGTGGTATATTGTGATGCCTCAGGTATAGGTTTGGGGTGCGTATTGATGCAACGTGGAAAGGTGATTGCTTATGCATCAACACAATTAAAGAAGCATGAAAAGAATTATCCGACCTATCATTTGGATTGGCTGCAGTAATATATGCTTTGAAGATATGGCGGCACTACTTATACGACGTCCATGTTGACATCTACACAAATCAGAAGAGTTTAAAATACATCTTCAAGCAGAAAGAGTTGAATTTGAGGCAGCGTAGGTGGCTTGAATTACTGAAAGACTACGACGTCGAGATATTGTATCATCCCGGTAAAGCCAATGTTGTGGCAGACGCTCTCAGCCGTAAGTCAATGGGAAGCTTAGTACATATTGAGGCAGGTAGATGGGGGTTGACTAAAGAGCTTCATCATCTAGCCAATATGAGAATCGGATTATTAGACTCTGATGACGGAGGTGTTACTGTACATAATACATCAGAATCATCTTTGGTAGCCGAGGTAAAAGCACGGCAATATGAAGATCCTATCTTAGTACGATTGAGAGAGAACATTCAGCATAGTAAAATTATGGCTTTTGAGATCGGAAGAGACGGGGCACTAAGATACCAGGGCTAATTATGTGTGCCTAATGTGGCAGGGTTGCGAGAGAAGATTATGAATGAGATTCATCAATCCCGATATTCCATCCATCCCGGCTCGACAAAGATGTATCATGATGTCAAGGAGCAGATTGGTGGGATAACATGAAGAAGTATATTGCAGAATTTGTAGCCCAGTGTCCCAATTGTCAACAGGTAAAGATAGAACATCAGAAACCCGGTTGATTGCTTCAGAATATAGAGATTCTGACCTGGAAATGGGAGATGATTAATATGGACTTCATTATTGGATTACCTCGCTCTTATCATAAGTTTGACTCCATCTGGGTGATAATTGATCGACTTATAAAATGTGCCAATTTTCTGCCAGTTAAGACAACATACACGGCTGAATATTATACAAAGTTGTATATCAAGGAAATTGTTAGGTTTCATGGTATGACGGTATCTATTATATCAGACCAAGGAACTCAATTTACGGCTAACTTTTGGAGGTCTTTTCAGAAGGGTTTAGGCACACAAGTGAATCTCAGCACTGCATTTCATCCGCAAACTGGCGGACAGGCTGAACGTACCATTCAGACACTCGAAGATATGTTAAGAGCATGTGTTCTAGATTTTATGGGAAATTGGGATGACCATCTTCCACTCATAGAATTTGCCTACAATAATAGCTACCATTCCAATATTAAAATGGCCCCATATGAGGCACTATACGGGAGAAGATGTAGATCACCAGTTGGATGGTTCGAAGTCGGTGAAACAGAATTATATGGGCCAGAGTTGATTCACCAATCCATTGAGAAGGTGAAGGTGATACAAGAATAATTGAGGACGACACAAAGCAGGCAAAAGTCTTATTCCTATGTCCGACATCGTGATTTGGAGTTTGAGGTTGGTGATTGGGTTTTCCTGAGGATCTCACATATGAAGGGTGTTATGCATTTTGGGAAGAAGGGTAAGCTGAGTCCAAGGTATATCGGTCAGTATAAAACTCTTCGTCGAATTGGACATGTTGTTTATAAGTTAGAATTACCATCTGAATTAGAATTTGTCCATCCGGTATTCCACGTATCTATGTTAAGGAAATGTATTGGAGACCCTTCTCGAGTTGACCCTATCAAAGATGTACAAGTTACAGAGGATCTATCATATGAAGAAGTGCCAGTGGCTATATTAGATCGACAAGTCCGCAAGCTGAGAACAAAAGATGTAGCTTTCGTCAAAGTATTGTGGAGGAACAAGAATATAGAAGAAATGACATGGAAGCGGAAGAACAGATAAAGTCTAAATACCCTTACCTATTCTAGAATGATGATAACAAGGATGCTGGTGGAACGCAGGATACATTGGAAAGGTGAAACGACTTTATGAGGTAAGCAATAACTTGA
>MU714538.1:141615-166978 GCA_026770625.1 Nicotiana glauca
CCATACGTTGGGCTTAACTGCTTGCAAATTTTGCTAGTGACCATTTTATAGGGGAAAATTGACCGGAAATTTTCGTTGGAATCCACGATGATTTGGACTCCCCATAAACCCTTACATTCGAGGACGAATGTTCCTAAGGGGGGAGGGTGTTACAACCCATATTCATGTATGTTAGTTCATGCCATAAGGTAGTCAACGTAAATCCATGAAGATATTATCTTTAAGATGATAAGAGGTTAATCCTATTGATCTTAAGTGATACAAGGGTGTATAAGGGTGATTAACAAGTATTAGAAGTTAAACTAATCAAGGATGTTGTAACTCGTATTTTCGGGTAAACCTATAGGTTCTTAATACAATCAAGAGTTATGTTTTAAAGTATTTGAATCATATAATATCCGTTTCATAGTCTTGAAGTCAAACGAGTTATGAATCAAAAGTCGACAAAAGTTGTCGCAACTTAGGTTCATGGTTTTACTTAAACTTTAGGTCAAATGTCATTAAGCTTTTCTCCCAATTTACTTGGAATTACGGGGTTATATACCCACAAAATTTAATATCTATGAGTCTAGTTTCCCACACATCAAACCGTTTATAAATACAACATTGGAGTAGAGAGATATAGGTATTTTTGTGAGACCGCACAAGCTGCTAGGTGACAAGTAGGTGCGTCACCTACTTGGTTAAATGATAGCCCCAAAAAAAGGAAATTTCGGGTCGTCTATTGATCCCATTTAAAGGGTTATCTCCTGAAATATAACCCTCAATATATCTCACAAATAACCAGACCAAAACCCCTGCAAACGTCCTCCCAAAAATTATCCACAAACCCTAATCGATTTTCCCTCTTTTTCAAGTTCTAATTGGGGGTAAAATCAAGAGTTTGAAGAACCAAGGGAAGGGCTGAGTTATCCAACGAGTAAGGTAAGTTTACTGCTCTATTTCATACATTTTTTCTGCTGTGAACTCATGGTAATTCGTTCTATACATGTAAGAACTCACGGGACGGTGATCGGAAGTCGTGAGTTCGAGTTATTCACTTGTAGCGGATTGTTTTGTGGACTGTTTTGTGTTGCTGTTGGGCTGCATGTTTTAATACTGTTTGTTGGAGTTTTGGAGGAGGAAGGGTGTGGAGAAACACCATATATATTTAGGATTGTGGGCTTATAGTTCTTCGTAACATTTTCGGGTCGTTTGACACGACTACGGTGGCCGTCGTATGTATGAATTGATTAGATTGTGCGTGGACTGTTTTGGGAGGCTCAATATGTTTTTTATTGATGTAGTTTAGGCTAGTTGGTGATTGTTTTTAATGGTTTGAAGTCATATATATAGGGGAGGTGTTGTCCGTTTCATCGTAAAATAGATTGTGGTCGATACATAATAGTTATGACGCTTAAATAATAATGATAGTATCGTTTCTCTTATTGTAGACTAAGGAGTTGTGACAATTGCATAGCTTGAGATTGGGGAATTATATACAAGGTATTTGAGGCTATCCCTTTCCTTCTTTTACACGGCTCCGATTATACATAATGTGATGAACGAGCTTCCAAAGATACTCTACTCTTAGAAGCTAGCAGTACTTACATTGTTTCCCCTCATATGGAATGATTGATGTTGATGTTGCATCTCTTATTATTATGTTATCAATGTTATTGGTACTTCCTGATTCTTATAAGGTTCATAGAGAAGAGTTAGTCCTAATAAGGTGTACAGAGGATACCAACCTTACGTCACTCCGAAAGGTCTAGAACGTGTTTCCATGAGTCGAGCATGCATTATATATATGTATCTATTTTACTCTACTGAGACGCGCTATAGTCAACTAGGTACGGAGACTATTGTGCAACCACTGATCAGATGGGTTTTACCGAGCTCCATGTGGCCGGGTACAATTCTGCCGAGCCTTATGATAACCGTGTACATTTTTTTTACCGAGTCTATTACGGCCGGGTAAGATATGATGATGATGCCCATAGAGGTGTATGTTTTAAAAGTTTATGTATCTAGATATATGTATCATGCATTTCATATCAGTAGCCCTCAGCGGTACTTAGATGTTACACTTTGTATATTCTCTATCCCTGCTTACATTACTGTTCGTATTTATGGTTCCCTGCCTTACATACTCAGTACATTATTCGTATTGACGTCCTTTTATTTGTGGACGCTGCATGTCGTGCTGTAGGTCCTGATAGACAGGCATGTTCAGCTTCCCCACCACAGTAGGCTGTCCAGTTCAGCGGTGATTGGCGAGATCCCTTCTCCGGACTTGCCTTGGTCTTGGTATGCATTTTTGTTATAGACATTATGGGTATGTCGGGGCCCTATTCCGGCTATGTTGCAGCACCTATGTTCCTTTAGACTCTCAAAGACAGGTGTCGACTCATGTATAGTTTGGTATGCCTTGTCGGCTAGTTTTTGTTGTATGGTCTTTCATGGTACCGTGGCAGCTCGTACCTTATATATAGTTTCTTGATTGTCTGGTCATCCCATGTTATGTATGTTCATGCCATCATATTTTATATTGTTGGTTGTCCATGATCCNTATTGTTGGTTGTCCATGATTCATGTCTACCATTTATATTGCTCTCGTCAGCCCTAAAAGATAATAAAGAAGGTTAGATAAAATGTATGTTGGTGCTCGGCAAGTATGGTCGGGTGCTAGTCATGGTCCTGCAGTTTGGGTCGTGACAGCCGATGTCAGCATAACCTAGTAATCTTTCCATTAGGGTCCCAGTCCTTAGTCGACGACAGCATAGCTTGTTAATTTTTTACAACATAGGGTCCCACTCCCTAGTTGTCCCCGGCATAATTCAAGGACCTTTTCTTTTTCTGGCATAACCCGATGACTTTACCAGCATAACCCGTGGACCTCCCCGGCATAACCTGCAGACCTTTTTCTTTTTTTCTGGCATAACCCGATGACTTTTCCCGCATAACCCGTGGACCTCCCCGGCATAATCCAAGGACCTTTTTCTCTTTTCCAACATAACCCGATGACTTTCCCGGCATAACCCGTGGACCTCCCCGGCATAACTCGAGGAACTTTTTCTCTTTTCTGCCATAACCCAATGACTTTTTCGGCATAACCCGTGGACCTCTCTGGCATAACCCGAGGATCTTTTTTTCTTTTCCGTCATAACCCGATGACTTTCCCGACATAACCCGAGGACCTTTTTCTCTTTTCCGGCATAACCCGATAACTTTCTCATCATAACTCGTGGACCTCCCCGGCATAACCCGAGGAACTTTTTCTCTTTTACGGAATAACCTGATGACCTCCCCGGTATAACCTGTGTACCTCCCCGGCATAACCCGAGGACCTTTTCTCTTTTCCGGCATATCCCGTGGACCTCCTCGGCATAACCCGAGGACCTTTTTCTCTTTTCTGCCATAACCCGATGACTTTCCCCGCATAACCCCGGCATAACCCGAGGACCTTTTTCTCTTTTACTGAATAACCCAATGAATTTTCGGGCACAACCCATGGACCTCTGCGGCATAACCCCAGGAACTTTTCCAGCATAACCTGGTCATCTTGCCAGCATAACGTGGCAATCCTTCACATTTAGGGCTTCATTCCCTACCCTCGTGCTCCCAAGGATACACAATCCTGATTTCAATGAAGAAATAGTTTGGATTTTGTTGCAAATAACTCACAAAATTTTCCTAGTGAAAACTGGGGCAGAAAAATTTCATTTGTTTTTTATTTTGGTGTCCGAGTAGGTTTGACCTCGAGCACAGGATTCGAGATGACCAAAAGAATGAGTCTCAATACAGAATAAAGAAAGAAGAATAAAGCAAATATAAGTGAACTCAAAGTGTTGAAGTCGAGAAGGATGCAGACTGCTCAAGATATGATTGAAGTTACAGGCTTTGCATGTCCCGCTTGGATCCAAAGCTAAAGAAAGTACCAACACCTACAGCTGATGAGCATCAAGATTCAGATCGAAGTCTGCAGCAAGAACCGTCCAAGACTCAAGATCAAGCTTCAAGAGATTTATATATAGGAATCTTGTAACTCGTAGCTGATAGGATTAGCTAGCTTAGCTTTTTATTTTGGTGTAATAAGGAGTTCAGCAAGCAGTAGCAGCAGTAACAATGGTGAAATCACAGCTTCCCGGTAGTCCCATCTACCAAAACTTCCAGAACTACACTGCCTGATTCTTTTATAGCCAAGGATATGTAGGCAACCTCTGAAGCAAGGTTCGGCCAGACTCTTTCAAAAAATGCTTCTCATGGAGTTTCAAACGGGCAAAAATCCCTCGTAATTTCTCATTTTATCTTTTCCCAAAAACCTTTCATGTCTCTAAGCAAAGAGGGGCAGCTCTGAGCACGTGATTTTTGCCATACATGAAATACTCCTACAAAATTCAAGGAAATATATTTTTTCTTAATCATTTTCCATTTTAAAGAATTTTTGTAGATCTCTATTAATTGTTTGCATTTTTTCTACATGTTTAATTTTTAATTAAATCATAAAAAATGCCAAAAATATCATGCATTTGCATTATGGATTTGTTTTATATTTTTAGAATTATTCAGTAATTATTTGTTTTATAAAATTTGAAAATCACAAAAATAGCTCATTTTTACATTTTTTGTCTTTTAATTGATTTTCCTATTTTAATTTAGAAATAAGTGATGCTTACAATTTCTATAATTAGCCAATTAGTTTAATTTCACATTTTTAGATAATTTAGGATTCTAATTATTACGATTTTTAATTAAAAAAAAGAAAGAAAAAGGAAATTGGAAATAATGGTAGAATTGGAAAAGTTTTGAATTGGGCCATTCTTTAATGTAATTCCCCCAGCCCAAACATTTCATTCTCTACAACCCCATCCCGAACCGGTTTGACCCATCAAAACTGGACTGACCCGCCTAGTTGAACCGACTTTTTCCCCTCATCATCAAAATGACGTAGTTGTACCCTACAACTACGTCGTTCCACTTACTACCCCTCCTTAAACGACTAGACTTCCCCTCTTTTACTTTCATCAATTAAATTGAGACCTTAAACCAAAACCTAGATCCCCCCTTCTCTGAAATCGTCGCCCATCTCCGACATAGCTCTGCCGCCCGAAAATCGCCTCACGGCGGCGGAGTACCTCCAAAATTTAATCGAGCAGTCCTCATCATCCCCTCGTTTATGTCCTACCATCGGTTTCTCCAAAAGACCACCCAATCTTACAGAATTTTAGATCTAAAAAATAAAAATTCAAACTTTCCTCTTTTTTCCCAACTTTTTGGATTATACTTTCAATTCATACCAAAATTTGCACGAATTCCTCAGTTTGTCAACAAAGGAGATTCGTTTGAACATCAAGAACACCCTGTCTCGTGGCTGGGGTCAGATTTTTGGGCAAATAGCTTTGAACGCTCCCATTTCTTCAAGCTTCTACTTTATTTCCGTCTTGGCGCATGGTAAGAATTGCTGCATGAATCGTGCACCATGAATGAGAATTCGGTTAACATTCATGTGACAATTCCAACCATTTGGCCGTATTTTGACACCCATCGGAGTCTCAAGTGGATCTATCACTTCCCTTTTCTAGCCCATTGAAATATCCATCTCCATCGGTATAACTCTCCTCTTTCTTCATTCATCTACTGGATCTTTTTTATGCTATTCATCTTTTCTTGTTCTCCTTCTTTTCTGTCTCAGAATAATTAGGATTATTTTTAGGACATAATGGACTAATTAGTCGATAGATAGTTTGATAATTAGTTTAATTATATTTGCTGAATGTGTTTTAAAAGAGATCTTATTTAGCTTTTGTTTTTCTGTTAGTTTGTTTGATCTTGTGTTTAGAAACCCAAATTGGGTATGAAAGCCCAAGAATTGCTGGGCTTAATTATAAAATGAACCAGGTCCAGTGCTACTAATAAGACCTCCAATAGAGAAGTAAAAAAAAAAGGATAAAAACAAAGGGTTTAAGGGGTAGTCTAGGGATACTAAGTATGAAAATCATTTGTAACTGATCTGGGAAGCTTCCTGGAAGGTGGGTTTAGGGCTGATTTTGAAAAACCATTTTTAAACTAAGGGTATAACAACAAAAAGCGAAAATTGCAAAATGATTAAAAGGCAAAAATAAAGCTCATTTCTGCTGCCCTAAGACTTTCCTATAAAGGCAGTGTTTCTTCACACACAAGTCAGATTTTAGAGGTTTAGAGACTGAAAAAGACTATAAAAACAACTGAATTCTTTTCCAAATTCTGAAAAGTTTTGAAAATTGCTCAAGTTAGTTTTGTTTGTTTGATTCTCTGAATCTTTTGTTGGTTTAGAACTTTTGAAGAACTCTGAAAAATCGTGCATCTGGATAAAATGGCTGGACTTTGATTTTAGAAGTTTGGTTTGACTTGTTTGGGGTTGGTTTTCTGAAGTTTGGGTTTTGATTAGCTGATTGGCACTGATACATTGTTGATTCTGCTGCTGATGTTGTTAATTCCTCATTCCATTTGATCCCTCTTAATTTTCAGGTACTTTCTCTGAACCAAGACTGGAAATGAAGCTTTGATTAAGCTGTTATGTGAAGACATGTAATTTAGTTTGAAGAAATGACAAATATTAGCCCCATGTTGTTAATTGTTGCTCGAATTTGTCATACTTGGTTCATGTTTCTTCTGATTTCAGATTTCATTCCCTGAAACTATATCTTGTTCTAAGTGCTGGATTTGGATTTTGTTTGAATGTTATTTGGTTTAAACGTATTCTCGTCAAATAAGCTCATTTATGTTGTTTGTTTTTACCAAGTTAGATCTAGGTTCTGATTTCATTAGTTGGTTATATTTTGGATTACATTTTACTTTACTCATATGTGAGCACCTTGAATTCAAAATGGCTTCCAAATAGATTATGAACTTGAAATCAATCCTGAAAATTTTTGGATTTTAGTTTAACTCTTTACATTTGGTTTTCTTTAGAAAGTTTTGAGTCATGTAGTCTTGTTTAAATGTACTGGTCTGAAATCAAAATTTAACATGAGTTTTGATTTTTGATTTTTTGGTGCTAAATGATGAACAATTTGTGTAAGGCTTGTACTTGCACTAGGGGTTAAATTTTCAACATAGAATGTATATTGCCGTTCAAATATTGTTGTACATGTGTTTTAAATTCATCAGTGTTGGGTTCAAATTCAAAGATGTTCATGAAAATGTAAGGCTGCCTCAAATGTTAGTGCTGAGGCACTTAATTCGGCAATTAGCATTGGCCCATTTGTGCGAAATTTCTCCTTTGACTGGAAGAATAACGAAATGGGCTTCATGATTAAACCCAGCTGAGTCTCCAGGTTCGTTCATGTATTTGGCAGTTGGCCATTGGGCTCACAGCCCGTCTGGGCTCCTTTAACAATTAAACACTGTCTGTTTTCATTTTTGCTAAGTTTAGCTTAATCTTTTGGCTTAAAATAAATTATAAATTCCCTTAGTCTTTATTTCAATTAATTATATCCTTTAAATAAGTTGAGGTGAGCCATGTTAAATAACACCAATAGCATGGCCCTCATTTAGAAATCTTTTGATAGAATAATTTGAGGTGTCTCATGCCAAATAAAACCTCAAAACGCATGGCCCTCATTTAATTAATTTTAATATTTAGAAATTGAGGTGTGCCATCTAGTTGAATTTTCCATAGCCCTCGCAAATTTGAAAGTGCGTAGTTGCTTTAGGCGTGTAATTTAAATTAATTCTCGGGTGTGCATTTCAAGTGACCCAAATCCAAGTCTCAACAACGTTAAATAAAATTTGTCGTGGACCGTTGGTGCATTTCATGTGACGTGGTTCAAGACGTATTTTAGATGACGTTGAATCTTCCTAAAAATAATTGAAAGCGGCTTAATAAGCTAAAATATACCACAGGCTAAAACATGTATTAAAATAAGATAATAGGCCAATTATGATAGTTTAAGCGACCGTGCTAGAACCACAAAATCCGGGGATGCCTAACACCTTCCCTCGGGTTAATAAAATTCATTATTTAGATTTTCTGGTTCTCAGACTTCAAAAGAAAAGTAGAATTTTCCTCGCTTTGGGATTTTAAAATAAACCAGTGACTTGGGACACCAAAAAACAAATCATCCCAAGTGGCGACTCTGAATAAAAATGAATAAATAATCTTATTTTGAATAATGTCACTTTAATTGGAAAAACTCCTTGGTACTACCCTCGGGTGTTTAAAAAGGAGGTGTGACAGTAAGGTCTTACAAAATTTTCATGCCTTTGAGGTCTTACAGTTTTGTTGATACTTGGTACAAGTCTAATTCATGCCTTGCTTGAGGTCTTACAGTTTTTGTTGATACTTGGTGCCAGTATGATTCATGCCTTTCTTGAGGTCTAATAGTTTTTTTGATACTTGGTACAAGTATGATTCAAGCCTTGCTTTAGGTCTTACAATTTTTGTTGATACTTGATACAAGTATGATTCATGCCTTGCTTGAGGTCTTAGAGGACCGAGTCTTCCCGCTCGGGGTATTATAGCCTCGGGTTTTTTAATGAATGGCGATTGGCAACAGTCTCTGAGTCATCGAGTTTTTTCTGGCTCTGGAGCCGTTACTCGTGAGCTCGGTATTGCCTCATTGAGGGCTTACATTTTTGGAGATTCCGACCATGAGGTCATGCAATATTTGAGATATCGACGCCAGTCCCCGAGTGTTCATGGCGCTTTTGGTCTTGGAGATGTTTCTTGATTTTCATGATGCCTCGTTGAGCGCTTGTGAGTTTGGAGTCCCAACCCCGAGGTCATGCGGATGTCGAATTGTTGACGCTAGTCTCCGGTGTTCGGGACATTTTTGATGGAGGGATCGCTTTTGTGAAAATGCTGAGTTTCCTTTAGAGTATGAGATGCTTTGGCTAAAGATATTCTTTGATTATTTGATACAAGTGTACATGTTTTCGCCGTCGGGGGTCTGGCTATACAGACAGGGTTCGCTTGGCCGTTTAGCCCGGCACATCATTTTCTTATTGGGACCCCATTTGGCGCTTCTCAGCTTTTCCGAGTGTATGGTATTCCGGGGGGATGCCCTCAATTATTCAGGGTTGATTGCAAAAGAATCCTTGAACACTTCTGGATCTTTCTTAGGTAGCATATAAGTGTTGCCTCGTTAAAAATCTTGCCGGTAAAACTCTTTTCGGGATAAAACCTCGGTCGAAGGAAAAGAGTGCAATGGATGCTTTAAAACCTTAAGGTCTTCGAGCTGGGTTAGTGCTTTGACTGCTTCGGTTGGGCACCTATACAAGGGTTATTATGAAATATGAAATGAAAAGGGAGATGGTTATACCTTAGTGCGGGATGTGCTGGCGATGTTTCGAGGGTCGATATGTCCTGGTTACTCGTGATGAGGACGTGGTACGGTCCTTTAATTTGTTTAATCGGGCTTAATCAAAGGCGTAGTTTGATTATCCTTTGGCTCTTTTGCGAGTGGAGGTATAGGTGCCGGTGCCATGTCGTGCACCGAAAACATTTCCCTTGTCGCATGCTGTTCCCCGTAGATAGTTTTAATAACATCCTTTGTCGGGAATTTAATAATTTGGTGTAGAGTGGACCGTACTGCTCTCATGCAGTGTTTCCAAGACCGTCTGAATAAGGCGTTGTACCTCATGTCTCCTTCGATGATATGGAATTTGGCATTCTGGGGTTGTGCCGGCTATGGTGACTGGGAGGGTGATTTATCCTTTTGTTGCTTCACTTGCCATGTTGAATCCGTTGAGGAATCGAGTGGCGGGCATGATTTGGTCAAGCAGTCTGAGCTTCTCTATCACCCTCGACCTAATAATGTTGGCAGAGCTACATGTGTCCACGAGTACACGTTTTATTCGAAAAGAATTTAAAAGGAAAAAGATTATTAGTGCATCATTGTGAGGTTGATACAACGTCTCGGTGTCCTCTTCGCTGAATGTGAGGGCATCTTCGGGTATATACCCTGAGGTTCGCTTTTATAATAAATATTTTTATCCTTCTCATCACGGGTTCCTGCGGGGCATCGGTGCCTCCCTATATCATGTGGATGACATGTTGTGGCTTATTTGTTTCGTTATTCTTGGCTGCCTTTCTTTATCGGAACTGATTTTTGGCTCGATCGCTTAAGAATTCTCAAAGATGACCTTTATTGAGTAGTCTTGCTACTTCCTCTTGGAGCTGGTGACAATCCTCTGTCCTATGGCCGTGCGTGTTGTGAAATTCGCATACTAAGTTATGATTCTTTTTGGAAGGATCCACTGCATAGGCTTGGCCCATCTGGTATCTTTGATTTTGCTGATGGCGAACATGATGTCTGATACATCAACATTGAAGTTTTATTCCAATAAGTGAGGTGCCTCGGCTGGCCCGGCACTTCTATCGAATCCGTCCCTGTTGTTGGGTCCCCGAGGATTCTGTCCTTGGTTCATTAGTAGATCGTTGCGAGGTGGGTTGCGCCTCAGGGCATTCCTTTTATCTTCAGCGTATGACTGGTATCTTTCTTTACTTGGCTTTGGATCTTTCGTCATGATCCTACTTGGGTATACTGAGTCCGAGGGGCCCCTAGTTGATCATCTTCGACCCTGATCTTTGACTTGTATTGGTTGTAGACGTCCGCCCAGGTCACGACACGATATTCGATCAGATTCTCTTTCAGCTACCTTGAAGCCACTAAGCTCCGCTCATTCAGGCCTTGAGTGAAAGCCAGCACAACCCAATCGTCGGAGACCGGTGGTAGCTCCATTCGTTCTGTTTGTAAGCGAGATATATACTCTCGCAACATTTCGCTCTCCCTTTGCTTGATCTTGAACACGTCAAATTTCCTCGTTTCTACTTTGATGGCACAGGAATGTTCCTTTATGAAGGAGTCTGCCAGCATGACAAACGAGTCTATGAAGTTCAGCGCTAGGTTGTGATAACACATCATGGCCTCATTCGAGCGTGTTTCCCCGAAATTCTTCATTAAGATGGACCCGATCTCGTTGTCTTTTATGTCGTTTCCCTTCACTGCGCACGCGTAGGAAGTAACGTGCTCATTGGGTTCTGAGGTCCCGTTGTATTTTGGGAGTTCTGACACTCTGAACTTCTTCAGAATAGGTTTCGGAGCCGCTTCTTCTTGGAACGGCCTTTGCACAAACCTCTTCGAATCCAAACCTTTCAGGACCGGGGATGCGCCCGGGATTTGGTCGACCCTGGAGTTGTAGGTATCGACCTTCTTGTCGTTGGCTGCTATCATTTTCTCGCCCGATTCGACCCTTTTGGTGAGTTCCTCGAGCATTTTTATGATGGCAAGATCGACTATCGATCCATTATTGCTCGATCTCTCCAGTATATGTTCGGCTGGGGGAGTTATCCCCGGTGCTACCGTACTAGGAGTTTTCTGGTGACTTTGCAGCTGAGCGATAGCCAGCCGTTGTGCCTGCAACATTTCAAAAATAACATGGAGGCTAACCTCCCATTCTTCCCTGGTTATGGTTTTCTAAGCTCCTTGTGGATCATCTTGGTGTATGCTTCTGTTGGTGTGTGAGCTTTCATCGACCTATTGTGCATCGCACGAACCCGCATCCGTTGGGATCGGTCGAGGTGCGTTCTTGAGGTTTCATGGTGGCGCACTAACAATCGGAACAGCCACACCGTTTTCTCCGTGGTTTTCAAGGTTGTTGTTTTTAACACTATTTATTGAGCCAGACATTTTGACCTGAAATCGAAGATCTTGGACAAGAAAAAGTGTGAAAGATAACTTGCATTGTGTATTGAAACCAACAAGAAAATAATGACTATTATTTTTAGCCCCACGGTGGGCGCCAAAGTATTTACCGTAAAAATGGTAATCATAATTAAATTTGTTGATGGGACTCTAAAAATACGCGATCTAATTTTATGCTAGTTGCTAAGCAGTTGATGCTAAGTGTATGATATTTAGAGACGAAATAAGGCTGAAGAGAAAACAATAATCAGATCGATGGGCTTGTTATTCGGGGCCTCGAGCTTGTCGATGTTGGGCCTTGAGGTCGATTCCAGGGCTCGGGCTATCATGGGTGATCGGGATAGGGCTAACAGTTACGAGATAATAAACAAAGGCCCTTTATGGCCAATGATAAGCAATAAATGAAATACAAGTATGAAGATAATAAATAAGAGCAATAATATCAAGAGAGTATGTTAGAGAGAAAAGAGAAAGTTTTTGTATATTTCGTGTGGAGTGACTGGAGCAAAAATCGAACCCCTACAAAATGGTAAGGACCCCATTTATATAGGAGGGGAATCCCAACATAGTACAAAATACATTAATTATAAAGATGTGGAGATGGGACAATTAGATATGTCTCCCTAATTTTGGTTCAAAGCAGGCCAGCTAGGCTTTGTCAGACTTAGCCGTGTGTCTTGGGAACTCCCCGTTTTTACCCTAGCCATGATCAATATTGCCTCTAGGTCGGCCATTGATGAGCCTCGAGGGAGGAATCTCAGTCACAGCTTTGCAGCCTCGAGGCTTTGAGATGGTCTTCTGAAATGCCTTAATGACGAGAAATTGGACCCTCTGATTGTGCCGTACATATATAATCTACCCAAAAACTATCCGTACATATATAATCTACCCAAAAACTATGTATTAAACTCACATTAGCTAGAAATTACTTACCTCACAAAGATAGGTCAAAATCCCCTCCTTAATATCTCTCAAATTGCCCAGGGGTGTAATAAAAGACCCCAAAAATGCCTAAGTCCCGATTTTAAACTCACTGCCCAGTTGCCTCCTTCTTCACAAATGCGAAAGAGGCCTCGCGTTTGCGAAGGCAAATGGTTCAGACCCCCTGAAGACCCTTCATCACAAACGTGACCAAGGTCTTATGAATACGGAGGCTAGCTTGGGCTACCCTTCGCGAACACGAGGGTCGCTTCAAGACCGCAAAGAACAAAGCGCCCCCAGCCCAGCCCAGCTACTCTACGCGAACGCGAGTCGCCTCACGCGAACGTGAAGGTCACTGGTCCCAGACCTTCGCGAACGCGGAATATCTATCGTAAACGCGTAGCAAATTTTCCCGCCATTCCAAACTCCTTATACGCGAACGCGATGGTCCCTTCGCGTTCGCGAAGAAGGAAACCAGAACTAGGCATTTCTCGTTTCTTGCATATTGCTCTGAGGGGTTCGAAACTCACCCGATCCACTCGGGACCCCGTCCGAAGGCACTAACAGGTCTGTAATTATAATACGGACTTGCTCTAACTATCAAAATGCATAAAACAACAACGAAACTAAGAATAATGCCTCAAAACCAAATTGAATCAAACTTTGAACTTCAAGTTTTCCAAATTCTCCGAATGTGCCGAATCATACTTAGACTTCTCGGAAAGACACCAAATTTTGCGTTCAAGTCTTAAATGACATTACGGAACTATTATCGATCTCGGAATTCAATTCAAACCTTAATATCACCAAGACCCGCTCCAAACCAAATTTAAAGAACTTCAAAGTTCTTCAAGAACCAATTTTCACTATTAGACGCCAAAACGCTCCCAGTTCATCCAAAACTCAAGCCGAACATACACCCAAGTCTGAAATCATCATACGAACCTATTGGAACCTTCAAATACCGATTCTGAGGTTGTTTACTCAAAATGTTGACCGAAGTCAAACTTGTCCTTTTAAGTCAACCTTAATGAACCAAGTGTTCTGATTTCAACCCAAACTCTTCCAAAACTCGAACCAACCATCCCCGCAAGTCATAAATCAGTAAAAGCAAGTATGGCATGTCTTATTTAGGGGAATGGGGTTCTATAAAGCAAAATGATAGGTCGGCTCATTACATTCTCCGCCTCTTAAACAAATGGTCATCCTAGAATGGGTTTAGATTCATACCTCGGGTGTTGAATAAGTGTGGATATCTGCTCTGCATGTCCTCCTCGGACTCCTAGGTCGCCTCCTTAACTGGTTGTCCCCTCCACTGAACCTTTACCGTGAAAACTCTATTGGATCTCAATTGGTGATCCTGTCTAGCAACAATAGAAACTGGCTCCTCCTCATAACCCAAGCTCTCATCTAGTTGAATAGTGCTGAAGTCTAACACATGAGACAAGTCAGCGTGATATCTTCGGAGCATAGACACTTGAAAAATTGGACGAACCCCTGATAGGCTGGGAGGTAAAGTAAGCTCATAAGAAACCTCCCCAACTCGCCTCAACACCTCAAATGGGCCTATAAACATTGGGGAAAACTTGCCCTTCTTTGCGAATCTCATAATACCCTTCATCGGTGAGACTTTCAAGAGAACCTTCTCGCCGACAATAAATAATAATCACGTTTCCTTCTTATCCGCGTAGCTCTTCTGACTGTACTGTGCTATGCGAAGTTGCTCCTGGCTCAACTTTACCTTTTCCAAGGCATCCTTTACCAAATCAGTACCATATAACTTAGCCTCGCCGGGCTCAAACCACCCGATGGGAGAACGATATCGTCGACCATATAAAGCCTCAAATGGAGCCATCTCGATGCTAGACTTCTAACTTTTGTTGTAAGAAAACTCGGTCCAAGGCAAGAACAGATCGCACTGTCCCCCAAAGTAAATTACACATGCTCTTCTAATATCCTCCAATATCTAAACTCTACGCTTGATTTCCCGTCGATCGGTGGATGGAATGTTGTACTGAACTCTACACGGGTCCCCAACTCACTCTGTATGGCTCTCCAGAAATATGAAGTGAACTAAAGGCCTCTATCTGATATGATGGAAATAGGCACACCGTGCAACCGAACTATTTCCCGAATATAAATTTGGGCCAACTTCTCTTAAGTATACATAGTCACAACCGGAATGAAGTGCCGACTTGGTCAACCTGTCGATAATGACCCAACTTCATCAAACTTCCACAAGGTCCGCGGCAATCCAACTACAAAGTTCATAGTAACTTGCTCCCATTTCCACTCAGGTATAGTCATATGCTAAAGTAGGCCACCTGGGCTCTGGTGCTCATACTTAACCTACTGGAAATTTAAGCACTTAACCACATACCCAACTATGTATTTCATCATCTACGCCACCAATAATGTTGTCTTATGTCACATTACATCTTTTTAGCACATGGATAAATAGAATAATAAGAATTGTATGCCTCCTCTAGAATCATCTCCCTCAAGTCATCGACATTAGGAACACATAGGCAACCCTGGAGTCGTAGAACACCATCCTCGCCAATAGAAACCTCCTTGGCACTAGCCTATAGTACCGTCTCTCTTAGAACTGCCAAATACGGATCATCAAACTGCTAAGCCTTGATCTGCCATAATAGTAAAGACTAGGCGACATATGCAAGAACTCGGCTGGGCTCTGAAATGTCCAACTTCACAAGCCTGTTAGCCAAGGACTGAATGTCTAAAGCTAGTGGCCTCTCTTCTATTGAGATGAATGCCAAGATACCCATACTCTCTACCTTCCTGCTTAAGGCATCCGTGATCATATTTGCCTTGCCCTGATGGTAAAGAATGTTGATGTCATAATCCTTCAGTAACTCAATCCATCTACGTTGCTTTAAGTTAATATCCGTTTGCTTGAACAAATGATGTAAGCTGCGATGATCATTATAAACCTTATAGGACACCCCGTACAGGTAATGCCTCCAGATCTTAATAGCATGAACAATCGCGACTAACTCTAGATCGTGCACAGGGTAATTTTTCTCATGAATCTTTAGGTGACACAAATCATATGCAATAACTCGCCCTTCCTGCATCAATACAAAACCCAAGCCAACGCATGAATCATCATAATACATTGTATACATCCCCGAACAAGAAAGCAATACTAGAACCAGTGTTGTAGTCAAAGCTTTCTTGAGCTTCCGAAAGCTCGCCTATCAATCATCGAACCAACGGAATGGAGAACCCATCAGGGTCAATCTAGTCAAAGGTGCTGCAATGGATGAAAACCCTATACAAACAGGTGATAATAACCTAGTAACCTCGGGAAACTCCTGATCTTAGTCACCAAAGTAGGGCGCAACCAACTCTGAACTGCCCTAATCTTCTTGGGGTCCACCTTAATACCCTCTCTTGATACCACATGCCACAAGAATGCCACCGAATCTATCCAAAACTCACACATGGAGAACTTAGCATATAGCTTTTGTTCTCGCAATTTTTGAAGCACCACTCTCAAATGTTGTTCATGCTCCCCTAGGCTACGTGAATAAATCAAGATGTCATCAATGAAGACAATAACAAAGGAATCAATATAAGTCCTGAACACTTGACTCATTAAGTCCATAAACGTTGTTGGCGCATTAGTCAAGCCGAAGGATATCACTAAAAACTCATAATGGCCATATCTACTACAGAATGGCCATATCTAGTACGGAAGGCAGTCTTCGGAACATGTGAGTCCCGAATCTTCAACTGATGGTACCCCGATCTCAAGTCGATCTTAGAAAACACCCAACAAATCATCGATACGTAGAAATGGGTACTTATTCTTGATGGTAACTTTGATCAACTGGCGGTAATCAATGCACATTCGCATAGTCCTATCTTTCTTCTTCACAAATAACATTGGTGCACCCCAAGGTGATACCCTTAGTCTGACAAACACCTTTGCTAATAACTCCTCAAGATGATCCTTCATCTCTTTCGGAGCCATACAGTAATGTGGGATAGATATAGGCTGGGTACCTAGGGAAAAATCAATGAAGAAATCAATATCACGTTATGGCGGCATACCTGGAAGGTTAGAAGGAAATACGTCGGCGAACTCCTAATTTGCCAACATTGAATCAATCATTGGAGACTCTGTGGTGGTGTCCCTAACATAAGCTAGATAAGCCAAACAACCCTTATTGACCATATGTCGAGCCTTTAGAAAAGAGATAACCCTACTAGATGTACTAATGGAGGAACCCTTCTACTCCAATCTCGGCAACTCTAGAATTTCTAAAGTAATAGTCTTGTCATTACAATCAAGGATGGCATGATATGGGGATAACCAGTCCATGCCAAGGATGACCTCAAAGTCGATTATATCAAGTAATAGAAGGTCCGCTCTAGTCTCGTAACCATAGAATGTGACTACATAGGACTGGTTTATCTTATCCACAACCATAGAATCACCTACAGGAGTGGACACATAAGTTATATAACCAAACCTTAACCGTATTTAGCTCTCATTGTTGTGTTCGTTTCAGCCATGAACACCGCCTGGTTTCATAAGTGCGTAGAGAACTGGCCTTACAGAATTTTCCTTGAAGCGGCTAACACTTCACACTTACATAGGTGACTCCTAAACATGTAATCCCATAGACACACTATTTGATATACCCCATATCAAATTTAGAAATCATTAAAAATTCTTAATGTTTTATCCTTGGTACTGAACATTGTCTCATTAGGAGAATGGACCAAAAGTTTAGTTGATAATGTTGAACCGTCATTAATGACTTTGTTTGATCTCCTTGAACCTAGATCTTGGGATCTCTAGTCTTCTACGTAGATTTACTGCCACTATGACTTGTTCTCGGCCATAGTATCATTCCCCTTGATGATTTCTCAACTACCTCTCTAGTTAGACCTTTTGTAAGTGGATCCGACACATTATCACTTGACTTTACATAGTCAATCGTGATAATTCCTTTAGAGAGTAATTTCCTATCGGTTTTATGTCTTCATCTTATATGACGATAACTATCATTATACATAATGCTCCCAGCCTTTCCAATTGCCTCTTGACTATCGCAATGTATGCATATTGGTGCTAACGATTTGGGCCAAAATGGAATGTCTTCCAAGAAATTTCGGAGCCATTCAGCTTCTTCACCAACTTTATCTAAAGTTATAAATGCAACCTTCATTGTAGAGCGGACAATACAAGTTTGTTTGGACGACTTCCAATAAACCGTTCCTCTACCAATAGTGAATACATATCCACTTGTGGACTTAGAATTAGTTGAACCGGTGTCACGACCCTAAATCTGGACCCGATCGTGATGGAGCCTATCGTGAAATAAGGCCAGCCGACACAAACCCCCAATATAAATTTAATAGTTATAATAATTCAATTTAAGTCATTAACATGCTATAGATCCCAAAATAAAAGTGAAATAGAACAATTGCGAAAATAAACACAACCCGACATCAGGGTGTCACCAGTTATGAGCATCTAATCATCTGTCTAAGAGTATGAAAGAGACTACTTAGTCTATTACAGGACTAGAATAAAGGAAAGTAAGATAGAGGAAGAAGCATTGGGCTGAGAACGCCGAGCAACTACCTAGTAAACTATGAACCGCCTGCTAGAAGCAATCAGCAGTCGCTAGCAGGACCTGAGGCTCCTGAATCTGCACACAGGGTGCAGGGAGTAATGTGAGTACGCCAACTTAGTGAGTAATAAAAGTAAAGGCAGCTGAACGATAAGAAAATTCATAAAACATAACAAAATGCTACAAAGAGGCAGTATAAAACCAATACAATGCAATCAAACAGCGAAAACTTGTAAAAACACCTTAGTTCAGTGAAAAAATCTTTAAAACATCTTTTAACATTTCACACAAGTAAATGAAAACAGGGAGAAAAGATAGATATGCAAATAAGCCCCTCGGGAAATAACATGGAACAACATTAGCCCGTCGGGCTATATCACATATCACACTGGGAACCCGTGCTCACTAGACGCTTTTGATAAAAAAGTCTATCAAACCATGTACGAATGACCTAAAATTTTGCACACGTATCCCAAATAATGCAACGGACCTACTACAACTTCCGAAATTCCATTTCGACCCCTATATCAAAATCTCACATATCAACCGGAAAACACCAAAATTCCAATTTCGCCAATTCAAGTTTAAATCTACTATGGACCTCCAAAACACATTTCGATTATACTCCTAAGTCCCAAATCATCTCGCAAAGCTATCCGAGCCATCATAATTCACATCCGAGCACTTTTTCACATAAGTCAACATCCAGTTGACTTTTCCAACTTAAGCTTACTCAAAAGAGACTAAGTGTCTCAAAACCTTACAAAAACCATTCGGAATTCGAACCGACTAACCCGATACCACATAACACGGATAAACAAAGCATAAAGAAGCAGAAATGGGGGAAACGGAGTGGTAGCTCATGAAATGACCAACCGGGTCGTTACATCCTCCCCCTCTTAAACAAACTTTTGTCCTCGAACGAGTCAAGAAATAAATATGAAGCCTCAAATAGGTGAGGTTATCTTCTCTGAATCTCCCGCTCAGTCTCCTAGGTAGCCTCCTCCATGGGCCAACCTCTCTACTGCACTTTCACTGAAGCTATATCCTTTGATCTCAAATTTCGAACCTGGCGCTCCAAAATAAACAGTGGCTCCACATCATAAGTCAAATCACCATCTAACTTAACCGTGCTGAAATCCAGAACAGAGGTGGATCCCCAATATACTTCCGAAACATAGAAACATGAAATACCATATGCACACTTGAAAGGCTGGGTAGCAAAGCAAGATCATAAGTCACCTTCCCAATACTCTGAAGTACCTCAAAAGTCCAAATGAACAGAGGACTCAATTTACCCTTCTTCCCAAATCTCATAACACCCTTCATAGGTGAAACCTTCAACAGAACCTTCTCACCAACCATGTAGGACACATACTGAACCTTTCTGTTAGCATAACTCTTTTGTCTCGACTGCGGTGTACGAACCTCTCCTGAATCACCTTTACCTTGTCTAAAGCATCCTGCACCAAGTCTGAACCCAATAGCCTAGCCTCACCCGGCTCAAACCAACCAACTGGAGATCTACACCGACTCCCATACAAAGTCTCATATGGATCCATCTGAATACTCGACTGGTAATTGTTATAAGCAAACTCTGCAAACGGTAGAAACTGACCCCATGACCCTCTAAAATCAATGACACAAGCACGCAACATGTCCTCCAATATCTAAATAGTGCGCTTGGACTTCCAGTCCGTCTGAGGGTAAAAAGTTATGCTCAACTCAACCTTAGTACCAGGCACTCGCTGCACAAACCTCCAAAATTGTGAAGTAAACAGAGTGCCCCTATCTCAAATGATCGAAACTAGTACACCATGCAAATGAACAATCTCCCGGATATATATCCCTACCAACCGCTCTAAAAAATAGGTAGTACACACATGAATAAAGTGCGTGGACTTGGTCAGTCGATCCACAATCACCCAAATGGCATCAAACTTCTTCAAAGTCAGTAGGAGCCCAACTACAAAGTCTATGGTGATCCGCTCCCACTTTCACTATGCAATATCCATCCGATGAATCAAGCCACCTGGTCTTTGATGCTCATATTTCACCTGCTGACAATTGAGACACCGAGATACAAATCCCACAATGTCCTTCATTCTTCTCCACCAATAGTATTGTCTCAGTTCCTGATACATCTTTGCGGCACCCGAATGAATGGAATACTGCGAGCTATGGGCCTCCTCTAGAATTAACTCTCGAAGCCCATCTACATTGGACATACATATCTAGCCCTGCATCCTCAACACCCCATAATCACCAGTGGTCACATCTCAGGCATTATTGTGCTTAACTCTGTCCTTAAGGATAAGAAAATAAGGATTATCATATTGGCGCTCTCTGATGAGATCAAATAAGGAAGACCGAGAAATCACACAAACCAATACCCGACTAGGCTCCGAAATATCCAACCTCAAAAACTGATTGGCCAAGGCCTGAACATCAACTACAAGAGGTCTCTCCATATGTGGAATATATGCCAAACTCCCCATACTCACCACCTTCCGGCTCAAAGCATTGGGCATACATTAGCCTTCCCCTGATGGTACAAAATAGTAATATCATAATCCTTTAGCAACTCCAATAATCTCCCCTACCTCAAATTGAGATCCTTTTGCTTGAACAAGTGTTGGAGGCTACGATGATCCATAAATACCTCACAAGACACACCATACAAATAATGCCTACAAATTTTCAACACGTGAACAATGGCAGCCAAATCCAAATCATGAACAGGGTAGTTTTTCTCATGGGGCTTCAACTGACGAGAAGCATAAGCAATAACTCTACCCTCTTGCATCAACACACACCCAATACCAAATCTCGAAGCATCACAATACACAGTATATGAACTTGAAGCGGATGGCAAAACTAACACTAGAGTTGTGGTCAAGGCAGTCTTGAGCTTCTGAAATCTCTCCTCACACTCATCTCACCACATGAATGAAGAACCCTTCTGAGTCAACATGGTCAAGAGAGATACGATAGATGAAAATCCCGGAACAAACTGGCAGTAATAACCTGTCAAACCAAGAAAGCTGCGAATCTCTGTGGGTGAGGACGGTCTGGGCCAACTCTGAACCACTTCTATCTTCTTCGGATCAACCTGAATACCCTCACTGGACACCATGTGGCCTAGGAAACCACTGAACCGATCCAAAACTCACACTTAGAGAACTTTGCATAAAGTTTCTCCTCCGTCAATCTCTGCAACACAACTCTCAAATGCTCCGTATGCTCCTCCTGACTACGTGAATATACCAGAATATCATCAATGAAAATAATGACAAATGATTCAAGATACGGCCGGAACACGTTGTTCATCAAATGCGTGAACGTTGCTGGGGCATTGGTCAGCTCAAAAGACATCGTCAAGAACTTATAATGACCATATAGGGTCTTGAAAGTTGTCTTAAGAATATCCGAGTCCCTAATCTTCAACTAGTGATAACCTGAATAGAGATCAATATTAGAGAACACTCTCGCTCCCTGAAGCTAGTCAAACAGATCATCGATACGAGGAAAAGTATACTTGTTCTTGATTGTTACTTTGTTCAACTGCCTGTAATCAATGCACATCCTCATCGTTCCATCCTTCTTCTTCACAAATAGAACCGGTGCACCCCAAGGTGACACACTAGGCCAAATAAACCCCTTATCAAGGAGATCCTGAAGCTTCTCCTTCAACTCCTTCAACTCTGCTGGTGCCATACGATACGGTGGAATGGAAATGGGCTGAGTGCCCGGCACCAGATCAATACCAAAATCAATATCCTTGTCCGGTAGCATGCCCGGCAGGTTTGCAGGAAACACATCTAGAAAATCCCTCACAATAGGAACAAAGTCAATACTAGGAGTATCCGCACCGACATCCCTCGCAAAGGATAAGTAAGATAGACAACCCTTTCCAACCATACACTGGGCCTTCAAAAACGAAATTACCCTACTGGGAACATAATCAATCGATCATCACCACTCAATATGTGGCACACCCGGCATAGCCAATGTCAATGTCTTAGCATGATAATCAAAAATAGCACGACACAGGGATAGCCATTCCATGCCTAATATAACATTGAAGTCTACCATACATAACAACAATAGATCCACTCGGGTCTCTAGACCCCCAATAGTAACCACACATGATCGGTACACATGGTCTACAACAACAGTATCGCCTATCGGAGTATATACACAAACAGATGAAACAAGAGACTCACGGGGCATATCCAAATAACGAGCAAAGTATGATGACATATAAGAATAAGTGGAACCGGGATCAAATAATACAGAGGCATCTCTGAGGCAGACTGAGACAATACCTATGATCACAAAATCTGAAGCAATAGCATCGAGTCTAGCTAGAACTGCATAAAAAACGGGCCTGACCTCCACCTGATCGACCTCCCCCTCTAAGGCGACCCCTAGCTGGCTGACCTCCACCGCTAGTTGGCTGGGTGGGTGGTGGTGAACTAACTGGTGCTGAAGCTGATGGCTGACTCCTCTATTAAGATGAACCCCCAAGACAACGAGGACACTGCCTCCACAAATGACCCAACTCTCCACACTCATAGCAACTCTCGGTTGCTGGAGACGGGGACTGAAGGGAACCTCTAGCACCGGATGACTAGCAGATGCAACAAGCATAGAAGAGCCCTGAACTGATGGAGCACGGGAGAAACTCTAGGCTGGAAGGGCACTGAGTGATGACTGGCCCTGATGATAACTGTGAGAACCATGACCTGATGATGCCCTATGATAACTTGGGGGAGCTGACTAAGCATGTCAAAATGAATGGCCTTTGTCATGCTGAAACTGACCTCTCAAAGGAGCACCATCATAACTACCAGAACCCCGAGGCCTTTTGGCCTCTCTCTCATCTCGCTCTTAGCGATGAACTGACTCAATCTCGCGAGCAATATCAGCAACCTTCTCAAAAGTAGCACCATACACCCTTTCCCTAGTCATATCAATCTGAAGCTAATACGTGAGGTCATCAACGAACCTCCTAATCCTCTCCCTCTCTCTCTCTGTAGGAACCAACCAAACAGCATGACGAGCTAACTCCGAGAACCTTATCTCATACTGCATCACAGTCATCTCCCACCGATGCAACCATTTGAACTGCCTGCGCATATCCTCTCTACAAGACTGTGGCACATACTTCTCCAAAAAGAAAATGCAAAACTGCAGCCTGTTCATGGGTGTTGCACAAACAGTCCTACGCATGTCATAAGCCTCCCACCAAGTGAAGGCAGCTCCAGAAAACTGAAAAATGGTGAAAGCGACCCCGCTGGTCTCTAGAATACCCATTGTACGAAGAATCCTCTAACACTTGTCCAAGAAACCCTGGGCATCCTCACCTCTGCACACTAAAAGTCGGAGGTTGTAGTCTACCAAACCTCTCCAATCGATGTTGCTCATCGTCTAGCATAGGAGGAGCTACATAGTCCTGAACAGTTGCAACTGGCTGGGCTGGATGTGCCCCCAGTGTCTGAAGTCTCTGCACGACCTGCTCCCGTGTGCAAGCGGCGGGAGTCTGAGTGCCTCCCCCAGCCTGAGAAGTAGTTACGACTTTAGTAATTGAGACCGCCTTAGCTAGGCTAGTGCATACTGATAAAATCTAAGCCAGGGCCTCCTACTAACCTGGAACCACAATGGGCAAGGTTGGTGCCTGAGCTGGTATTGCTGGAGCGTCCACAACTGGGACCTGATCCTGAACTGGGGCTGCTGGTGGATCTGCATGTGCTGCCCTAGCTGCTGTACGGGCTACATCCCTTCCGCTACCACAGCCTCGACCGCGTCCTCGGCCTCTAGTGGCCACAGCTGGTGGTATTAGTGGTCGTCCATCCTGGCCAGTAGCACGTGTCCTCACCATATGTGAGAGAATATAATAATATAAGTTTAGTACTCAGATCAACGGATTTGCACAACAAGAATTTCAAGAATATGAAGTTTCCTAAAGGTTCTATAGCCTCTATACCGATCCGCGAGACTCTACTAAACCTGCTCATGACTCGTGAGACAGATGTAACCTAGGCTCTGATACCAACTTATCATGATCCTAAATCCAAACCCGGTCGTGATGGCGCCTATCGTAAAATAAGGCCTGCCGACACAAACCCTTAATATAAATTTAGCAGTTACAATAATCCAATTTAAGTCATTAACATGCTATAAACCCAAAATAAAAGTAAAATAGAACAATTGTGGAAATAAACACAGTCCGACATCAAGGTGTCACCAGTCATGAGCATCTAATAATCTGTCTAAGAGTATAAAAGAAATTGCATAGTCTATTACAGGACTAGAACAAAGGAAAGTAAGATAGAGGGAGAAGCACTGGGCTGCGAATGTCGAGCAGCTACCTAGTGAACTCCGAACCGCCTGCTGGAAGTAATCAGCACTCTCTAGCGGGACTTGAGGCTCCTGAATCTGCACACAGGGGGCAGGGAGTAATGTGAGAATGCCAACTCAATGAGTAATAAAAGTAAAGGCAGCTGAGCGATAAGAAAACACGTAAAACATAGCAAAATGCTACATAAAGGCAGTATAAAACCAATACAATAGTGAAAACGTGTAAAAACACCTTAGTTCGGTGAAAACCTCTTTAAAACAACTTTTAATAGTTCACACGAGTAAATCAAAATAGGGAGAAAAGATAGATACATAAATCAGCCCTCGGGCACAATATCAACAGAATCAGCCCCTCGGGCAATAACATGGAACAACATCTGTGAGCACGTAATTTTTTCCCCATAAGAGAAATACTCCCAAAGATTCAAAATAAAATAATTTTAGTTTGCTTGCAATTGTTGTGAATTTTGTGTTATTTTTTTGTATTATTTGCATTTATCTGTGCATATTTATTTGTTTAAATAAATAAAAAATACAAAAATATATTGCATTTGTATATAAAATTCAAGTTTACAATTAAGAATAATTAAGTTTGTTTCACGAAAATGAAAAATCACAAAAATATGTATTTTTCCATTTTTAGTCTTTAATGTCCAAATTGTGCGATTTTATTTTAATTGATGTTTAATTTTGTGTGATAATTGTTATTAGGATTTAATTAGTATTTTAAGATAATTTTGGTTTTTATAATTTAATCTTAGCATTTTAGTTTTATTAATTAGTAATAGAAAAAAAAAA
>MU714541.1:6763-21399 GCA_026770625.1 Nicotiana glauca
GCCCCGCAATTGTATGTTTAATGTGGCGAGGCTCATCTCAATTTATTTAAGGTCACTCCTAAAGCATACTATATTTTCTACTTAATTTGTCACTACCAATAAAGATCCTAACGAATTAATAATTACCCTAATTAATTAATTAATGGCCTGGATATGTCTTTGGGCCCATGATAAACGTCCTGGCCAATTGGAATCGAATTATTCCTAACAACTACTGAATTTTATCAAAGCAAGAAATTCCGTCCAAATTAATAAGGGCCCCAACACTTTGGGCCTAGGACCATGATCGAATCCTGGAACAGACACGCTCATTTTGCCTAAAAATTTACTTACCAAATCCCCCTAACACTCTTCTGTGTGTATAGAAAAAAACGACAATGTACTTATTTAGATCTCGAATATGGCTAATTGAATTCTAATTAAATGCATGCACTAACTTCAGCTATTGTAAGGTTAAACTTGTTTGAAAGACTGAAAGCAGAATTGGTCCCAGCGCTGTACACTAGTTTCGAATTTAGTCGTTAATCTGATCTATACTTTTATTTTATTTTTTACTTAACAAAACACAGTAGCAGATTAACTGAAAAGGTATTAAACTATACTAAAGCTCAATTAACAGTTGCACTTAACAGTCTAAAACAAATCTTAACTAAGCAAATTTGATTATTCTATTAGTTTTACTACTTAATAGTTTAACTAATACAAAACAGTCTACTAGCTCATTACAGACAAAACAAGGCATCGAATGTATTAACGCAAATCCTACACATAACACAATCGAATCATGAAAAGCTATATTACATATCGTTAATTGATTGATAACTACAAATGAATTCAATATGAACACTGGCCAACTCTTTATTTATAGATTCCATAGGTAATTCATACAAACAGATTAGACATCTAGCTCAAGAGTCAACGAAAATGTTCCTGGAAATTGACTCAAATAGAAGAATAAGAAGTCAGCCACAGCCACAGCAGTCACAACAACAGTTAACTTCCAACAGTTATCAATTAACTAGTAAACCAGGAACTGATTTGAAATCCAGTAAAATTTAAAATTCAGCAGAAACCAGCTCAAAATAATGCATTTGAACTCCAAAAACCATTCAAATTCATATCATATAACATCCGATCCACAAATCTCAAATATTGAGTTTTAGCGACTGAAATGCTGTTGAAACTCTAATGAAACAGTGTCGGTTTCTGACGTCTACTGATTTTGAACTATTATTGGATATTTGGAAGAATTTTTGAACTAAAGAAGGAAATTGAAATCTGAAATTCTCAGTTTCCAATCTGAAAAACCTATCAGCTCTACTGATTTTGTTTTTTTATCAATGAAACAGTGAATTTTTGCAGTTTTTCGAGATTTTCTATCTGTTTTTGGATTTTTAGAAAGAAACTTCAGATCTGAAAGAAGAAATTAAAGCCTGGAATACCAACTTCAGATCTGGAGCTTTGTAGATATTTTTGGGGAATTTTTGAGGTGTTCAAACTTATAGGATTCAAAAGTCTCCTAGGGTTCAATCCCTTTTTAAATTTAGGCCAGAACTACCTATTTATAGATTTTGGACTTGGAGGGAAATTAAAAATCAGAATTTATCTTAACAGTCCTTATTTTTAACTTGATTAACAGATTACTACATCCTCTTTATTAAAACTTGCACTAGAACCCATTCTAGAAGGTTCTAGTTGCATCAACTATGTTCCTTTTTCTTGAATTATCTATTCTACCCTCACTTGTATTTTTTATTTACTAATTCTAACCTTTTTGATACCTATAATAACCCTGGAACTAGGCTAAAATTACCACAAAACTATTCTGAATTTCCTACAGTACCCTCACTTCCCATTCCAAATTACCAATATAAGTCTTACCCTATTCTAAACCTTAATTGATTTTTAACAGCTATATCCAAACTTAACCACTAACCAACTAAACATTTAAGGCTAAATTGTGCTAATATATAACTAACAGCACTTAATAGAGTTAATTCCTAATAAATCCAATCAACAGTTAATCAAAATCAGTCAAAACACATTCTATATCTAAACAATCAATTCCTCAGATTAAAAATCTACCACATAAAACTGACTATAATGCCAAGCTCAACTAATCTTTGATTAAATCCAGATTAAGCACTTAATGATTCGTCCGAAACAAAAATCACATTAAACCAACAGAATTAAAACTAAGAATGCATATGTATTTTTTAACAGAACATTACCAACACATTATCAATCCTGAACAATTAAACCAACTCAATAATAGGAAACGAATTAACCCTATAATTCCTAATTACTACAATAACAGAAATTATCTAGTAAAAATTATCGATTATGATTTTTATTTTATTTTTCAGTTCAGTGCAATACTAGTTTGAGCGGATTTAAAACAAAAATAAAAAATCTGAGGCAGAAGAGAAATCTAAAAGAAATCAAAAGAAAAGGGGAAGGAAATACTTATCTTCTTTTTTTTCCAAAATTTTTCCCCGGCTCTTTTTCCTTTCTTCCATTTCCTTTTTTTTTAAAAACCAAATTTGGTTTGTCCAGGAGCCTTTTCTTGAAATCTAAATCACTGTCATGCTTTATTGCACACTTGAGAATTTTCCGGCGACTTCTAAGGCTTGAGACCTTTGTCACAGCGTTGAGGATGTTAAAAAGGGTGGGAGGGTGTGAATTTGAACATCGGCGCTGCCGCAGACGGTGATGGCGGCGCCTAGGGTTTGCAAGATTTGGGGCGTTGTGGTGGGATTTGGGCAAAGCCGGTGGGTGATTGGGATAGAGGGTGAGATGGGGAGTTGTTTGATGCTAATTTGGTCGGATATGGCGACCTGACGCCACCATGAACGATTTCCGGCAGGCGGCGTTTCGGGTGGTCTGTGGTGGTGATGACAGAGAATATGCGAGGAAGGGGGGTTCATTTTAGGGTTATATTAAACCTATTTTGTTAATTATGTGTTATGAAGGTTGGACCGTAGGATCATTAAGAATGAAAGGCCAGGATTAACGCCCCTCGAGCGACGTCGTTTTAGGGCTTCCATGGTGCTGCACCGGATCAAATATCTTGGGGCCTGGGTGGGGTACATAATTTTGGGCCATGGGTAATTTGGGCTTGGGATTTTGGGGTATTTTTTAGCCCGAATTAAATCCCTCTTTACTCTTGTTTTCCCACATTTGTATTGTATTTTCACTTGGTATTTGTATTGTATTGTTTTTTTATTATTTTCAGTATTTTTATTTCTTTTGTATTTTCTGTATTTTTCTATTTTGTATTTATTTTGATTTTATCAAAATTGTTAAACTAATTAACTTTATTTATGGCAATTTTTCAATTTAAAGCATAAAAATGTTATTTTGATTTTTTCTTTAATTTGTTAAAATGAATTAATATCTACTACATGTGAAATTAATTTCTAAATGCATATTTTTGTATTTGTTATTTATCATACGCAGATATCATGCAAACAATCAACACAAAATTCACACAAATTGTAAAAACAAAGGAAAATTGTTTTATTTGAATTTTATTGGAATAACTCATATGTAGGGTAAAAATCACGTGCTCACAAGAATCTACACTAATGCCAAATCCGATGCACTTTTTCTTCCGGGAATGCAGCTTTGGGTTCTAACTCAATGACCTGTCAACTCAAGTCTTGATTGTGTGGGATGGTCTGGTATCAGACTAACTGACATAGGACTCTGTGCAGAGCATAAGGCCGGATACTCCGAAGACCCATCAACAGTAGAAAACACTCCTCAGCTGACATATAGATTACTTCTCCGACTGACAGCCACCCGAAAGTCCATTCGTTTTTGTTTGTAGTCAATGATTTCAAGTGAGCATGCCATGCTTTTGTACCCTCCGGGAACTCATAACCCTTCAATGCACTTGAGGCCAGTCATACCACAATTCAAGTATCCGGGATGGTGGCAAATATGTTCCACCATCCATAGTTGTAATAGCATATTGCACCCTACAAAGAACTTTTCTCCTTCTCAGCTAAGGGTCAGAGCTCGGTAAATTTCTGCCAAGATCAACGACACTATGGTCCCATTTGCCTTTTTCATCATAAAGTCAGCTATCCCTACGAGTCCCATCTCTATATTCCCATCTTCTCTGGGGCAAACCAAAACACCCAGGAACGCCGTTATAAAACCTAGCCCTCTAGGAGCTTCCCACTTGTCTTGATTTCCTGCGTGAGTAAGACCAGTATCTAGCGTCTAAAAGCCATGGGGATTTACGTAATGTCGGTACATAAAGTAGAAGGTACATAATCCATTGGCCAAATTCCCGTCTCTAACGTCCCGAGTGATGCTTTACAAGTCCAAAAATTTGTTAGGGGTTAATGTTCTAGGTGTGACCGGGTATCGAGTTCGGAGATTCCCCTCGGAACCGCTGTATCTTGCTATCTCTTCCAGTGTAGGAGTTAGCTCGAAATCAGCAAAGTGGAATACATTATATGCCGGGTCCCAAAATGGTATCAAGGCCTCAATTATGTCCTTTCTCGGCTTAACCTTCAAAAGCCCAATAAGACCACCAAACACTTTTGTCACGACTTTCCTGCTTTCGTCCCCCAAATCATGCAACCACATATATAGCTCCAAAGGGATCTCCTCACGGACTGAAAAAGGTTCATTTTGATTTGTGCTCATCCTGCACATTTATTAAGGTGATTTTAATTAAAACAAAACTACGACTCATTTTGACTCCAGAAAAACGACCACTTTTTTTTTTGAAAATTTTCACAAGAATATCCGACTTTGCCAATACGGCCTTACAGCACTTCGAAAGCAAAGATTTTAAGGCTGTGTCGGCTAAAAAACCTTGAAAAATGACTAAATGCGGCTGTTCTTGCAAAAACAGCCTTCTGGTGCCCTTTTGAGGGACATTCGGCTATTTTTGACAAGAATGGCATCACCTTAATTATTTATAGTAAAACTAATTTTGTAAACAAAAGGGAAGTTGGACCCGATGAGGGTTGCCTACGTATCCCATGCCCTGTGGGAGTCAAACTGGCGTAGTTCGGGCAAGAAAAATAAAACTAACTATTTTTTAAAACAAAACCTTTTTCTTCTTTTTTTCTTTTTCATTTTTCTTAAAATTCGGCAGAGTTTCAGTACAATTTGGATTTTTCATTTAAACCTCACAATGCCATTTCTTTTTCCTATTTTCTCCCATTACTCAAAAGCCGATCAGCATACAAACCCGAAGCAAATAAATACAACAAATAGCACGTATATATGCATCAGGATGGTCTGTTATTGTGGGTACACCTGTCCTAGACGGACCCAGACCCTGTGTTGAGTCCCCTAAGTCAAATGCACGTGATGCAACAGACGCTCCTACTAGGGATCCGGCATGAGGCTGAGTTATTCTAGGTTTAAAAATCTGGGTTTATTTGTTCTAGACATGGCTTACCCGAGCGGACAACTCGAGCCGGGGGGGGGGGGGCGTACCGGTAACNCGTTCTAAATTTTTGAAATATGACTCTAACAGAAAAGAAGTCACACGAAGTGCACACTCCTTCATGATTTAGAAGACTTAGAGAGAAGAAGGGTTTCGTAACTGTTTATATACAGTTCACGGAATATCATAACGGTAAAAGCAACACTTAGCACATTAGTCACAAACATGTAACAAAACCAGATAAAGCCAAATATATCAATTTATCTAAGCTCGAATTATGAACCCTGAACCAAAAGTTCTGGGTTCTTGTTCCCAGCAGAGTTGCCAGAGCTGTCACACCTCCTTTTTTTACTACACCCCCTTAAGGGGGGTATAATAAAGGGAGTTTATCTAATTAAAGGACAATCGAAACGGAATTGTTTATTAAGAGATTCAGAGTCGCCACTTGGGAGATTTATGGTGTCCCAAGTCACAGGTTTAAAATCTCGAATTGAGGAAAAGAATGACACTGTTTAACAGTCCGCGAACCAGAAATTCGGGCAAGGAATTCTGTTAACCCGGGAGAAGATTTTAGGCATTCCCGAGTTCAATGATTCATGCATGGTTGCTCAACTGTTACATTCGGCTTAATTATCTGATTTTAAGAACATTTTGAACCTATGTGCATTTTTTAACTTTAAACTGCTTTTAATTAATTTTAAAGTAGATTGAACGTCGTTTAAAACATGTCTTTAGATCGTGCCACATGAAATGCACCCGCAATCCTAAACACATTTTATTCAACGCTTTAAGATATGGATTTGGGTCACATGAAATGCAGACCCGAGTTTAGGAAGGTAATATTATTAAAACAACGCGCCTAAAGCAACTACACGTTTGCAATTTTGCGAGGGCCATGGAAATTTGCTAATTGGCGCGCCTCGAATTCTAAGGATCAAAACAAAGTTAATTAAACAAGGGCCATGCAATTGTCATTTTTTCTTGGCATGGCGGACCTCAACTAAATTTCTTCACACGGATTTGGCCCAAGTTGGGATCAGCGAGGGCAATGCCTAACAAGATTTGCGCACATGAAAGAGTCTAGTGAAAAGACCTCGGGACAATCAAATACAATCATCAAATTAGCATAATCAAGCAGCCAAGTAAGTATATGAATATGTTGTTTCCTGCAAACATTTTAGTCTTGCACTGGATGACAAAACTAGAAGGCCAGAAGTGGGAGTTCCTTTTCAGGATAATGGTCAAAATGATCTAATTTCCTCTGCAGCCAAATCAACTGATGCAATGGCCCCAAGATTTGAAGCTGACTTAAACGGTGAACAACATAAGCTCAAGAAAACTATTGATGAGTATAGACGGAGGGCCAGCAGGGATATACATGCTCATAAGGGTAATTCAGAGGAGCTTATGGACAAAAGAACTGTTAAGAAAGAAGGGAATGAGAATTCCTTGGAGCTTAGATCTGCTAACAAATCAGTTGATGCAACAGTTAAATCAGAGAAATATGCCTATGATGATGCTCCAAAAGAACTTCACAATCGTTGAATGTAACAACAGGTACCACCACAATCACCCATGAAAGTTGGAATTGATAAACACCTTCAGCTAACTCCGCTTAAATGATAAACACACCCGAAATCCAGAAGCTAATATCGATCCAAAGCAGCAAGTTCAAGTAGAAATCATGAAGTGCAGACAAAAATCTTAAGCAAACATCTGGATTCGATGCTCAAAAGCAAAACCAACTAAACTTCAACCAAACACCATTTAGAACAAGGAATCAGAAGGCTGAATGCTGGTAAAAAAAATTCTGTGATTTTTCTTGGAAAAAAACAAAACTAAACTCAAAATAAACGAATCCAGACTATACTTCTTTTGTTTCTATTCTCCTTTTTTTTGAAAAAGTGCAGACTAGAGCTGGCACACACATATGAGTAATGTTTTAGCCAAAAAAATCATGAGACACTCCTTCAATCACGTTATAATCTTGGGGCAGAACATAACAAACTCAACACATATGACTCAAGGGTTGCAAAAGAAGAGTACCATGTGAGTATGGAAAGTGAGGAGATGACCTAAATATTTTCTTTGTTTCAGATGCTCACTATGAAGTGAGGGTCTTGCATTTGAATGAACTTGGAGCAAAATGTTAAAAACTCAGACAGTTAGCAAAAGATTTGTTTCCAAACATAGATGGACAAGAGTTTGATTCAACAGTCTGAACAACAGAACCTCAAACACTAAAGCTTTAACTGGTTGCTAACAGTAAAATGATGAGGATATCTTCAAACACTAGATCGCTTTAAGAACACAAAACAATCTTTAGCATACTCGAGCTAATCGACTAATGAACAAAAGACTCCGACATCTTTCTCATGAGAGCTTATTCAAATAGAAACCAACAACACCTCAAATGTATCGCTTCATACTTACACTATCACGTTCAGAATCAAGCAAAACCATGATTCAAATTCCCAGTTTTAGAGTAACTTATGCTAACAAACTAAACAACCATAACAGGACAGCTTTGCAATCGTTAAGCGAACTAGTCGACTTAAAATAATAGCAGTGTAACATCTTCAAGAATCCATACCATCTCAAAATTGAAAGCAAACGTTCATTTGAAAGCGACAAAATCTGGACTCAAATGAAAAACTCGACACCATAATAATAGTTAAAGCATATGAACACAAAGAACGACCCTTCAAACTCAACTTTTACTAACCATACATACTTAAATACATCACACCACTGATAATAGATTCATTCAATAAGAAATTCAATCACCACACGAAATACACCACTCTAGACTGAATCTCATAGCTCAAAAACACTGAAATAAAAACAGAGTCGCATAGAATAAAAGAGAGGAAAATTGAACCTGAAGTTGCAAATCTCCTTTATAAAAATTATCAACTTGACAATACAACTCTCGACTCCAAATCCTAGCGAGGTTCAGCAGCAAATCAGCAAGACGACAGTAGAAAACCAAGTTCGAACTTCAATTTGTATCTCCTTGGAACTCAAATCCGGATTCAAAAAAAAATTGTATATATGTTTCTCTTAAACTTTGAAAGAACTCGTCAAAGAAGAAAAATAAACTCAGAAAACCATCAGTTCCAGAAACCTTTCAACTTTATTCTCTGAATTTGTTAGCAGAGTCCCCCTAACAAAATCGGATAAGGCTTCTTTTGAAGACGAATCCTTGATGAATGTGGGGCTCGAATTGAGTGAAATCAATCCAACGCCTCATACTCATCCAGCACCTCGTCTCCAGAACCTTCCAATTGTCAGATAAAACTCAAATTCGAGCGAGTGAGAGGGGATGCGAATCTTTGCGTCAGAAACCGTTAGCAACGGCAAGATGAGAGAAGGAGGGACGCGTGGGTTAGGGATTTGGGATTCACTTACCCGAATTTGGACTGAATTGGGGCTTGGTTTGAGTGAGGATGATGAAAGAACAGTGTTTATTTGGGATTTAGGGCTTGGGGAGTCTCCGTACGGTTGTTCGCATGTGTATTTGAGAATGGGTTAGGTTTGGAGGGCATCTTGGCCGGGTCTGAACGAGAATTAAACTGGGCTGGGGTCTTTGAGTGGTGTTGGACAGGTTTAGGGGTGGATTTGGCCCAAATTTTGTTCTCATTATTCCTTTTCTACTTCTTTTCTTTTTAATTCCATTTATTTTATTTTCCAAAATTATTTTCTTCTCATTTTTTTCAAAAATTAAAAATAACACCTAAATTAATCCCTAAATCAAATTGTCCTACCAAATTCAAATGATTAACTCTAAATAGTAAAACCACAATTAATTAAAAACCAAATTAAAGGAAAAATTTCCAAAAATCAAAACTAAAATTAATAAGTGCCAAAAATAAGTTATTTTTTATGATTTTCCATTTTTTATAAAACAACTAATTTACTAATTAACCTAAGAATGTAAAAATAAATCCTAAATGCAATGTAGGGTATTTTTGGTATTTTTTATGATTTAAATGCACATGAATGCAAACAATTAGCACCAATTTCTACAAAATCCTATAAAATTGCAAAATAAAAATGAAAAAATGACTTTTCTTATTTTCTGGGAGTAATTTCTATAGGGCAAAAATTACGTGCTCACAATATGAATTCTGGTTGACCCTGTAGCTCTCCTTGTGCATATCATTTCGGGTAAAGACATCTGGGTGGATACACAAAAGAGTGAGGCATTGAAGACATCACCTAGACCCACAACACCAACGAAGGTTCGTATCTTCTCCATTTGCCAGGCTATTACAGGAAACTTGTAACGGAATTTTCTTCTCTTCTACGCACCTTCGAGCAAAATAGTATGTGCTGTCTCGCTTAATGTTCCAAAATAACATAAGGAAATTTATGATGCAAGTAAGTTGAAGAAATATTGCGAATAAGTATAAATAGATATGTGTAGGCCATAAGCTAAAGTATGATAGAGCGACAAGGTTTTAGGAAGACAAAAGGAAGGATAAGAAAAGATGAGTGAAAAGATAACGAGAATGGATAAGTCCTTAGGAGTAAGTTCATACGAGAGCTGATGGTTTCTCTTTGTTATAAAAGGCTCAGTATAGCCGAAATGAACTCAAAGGAGTCTTAGACTAGTAATATTTAGAATAGATGAAATGCTGCCCTAATAGTGGGATAAGGGCATAATTATGATGGATAAAGGATGAAGTTTGGTCCTTCGAAGAGGAAAGTTTCCTAAATCGTAAAAGATTAGGATACCCATGTAAGTTAACTCAGAAGGGAACTAAATTTCAATAGGCTAATCCTTGAGAACAGAGTTTTCGGGCATTGACGGAAGATTAACTTCAGCACCGGTTCTATCGCTCCCAAAATTGACTGATGGTTATGTTGTCTATTGTGATGCTTCAGGCGTTGGATTGGGCCGTATGCTGATACAGCATGGTAAGGTTTTAGCTTATGCTTCTAGATAACTAAGAAAGTACGAGAAGAACTACCCGACCAACGATTTAGAGTTAGCCCTGGTGATTCATGCAATAAAGATGTGGAGGCACTGTTTGTATAGCATTCATGTTGATACCTATGAAGATCATAAGAACCTCCGGTATATCTTCAAGAAAAATAGAATTGAATTTACATCAAAGAAGATGGTTGGAGCTACTTAAAGATTATGAAGTTGATATTTCATGCCATATGGGGAAATCGAACGTAGTAGTCGACGCCCTCAGCCACAGATCTATGGGTAGCCTATCTTATTTACAGCCAAAAAAAAAAGAAAAAAGAAGGGGAGAATAGCCCATGAGGTTCACCAGCTAGCTAGTCTTGGAGTTCAGTTATTAGACTCAGGTCATATTGAAATTTCTATTCAGGATACGGCAACATCCTCGTTAGTAACTGAAGAAAAGGAACGCCAGTACGAGGATCCAGTGTTAGTTCATTATAGGGATACCTCCACTAAAAAGGAGAAGGCACCATTTGTAATTATATAAGGGGTCCTCAGATACCGAGGACTATTATGTGTCCCTAATATTGCAGGGCTGCGTCGGCAGGTTATGGGAGAAACTCACTATCCTTGATATACTGTCCATCAAGGATCAATAAAGATGTTTCATGATATCAAGGAGGTATATTGGTTGGAGGGAATGAAAAAGCATATATCGGAGTTTGATGCTCAGTGCCCTAACTGTCAGCAAGCTAAGATTGAGCATCAAAAGCCCGATGGATTATTGGAGGCTATGAAGATTCTGACTTGGAGGCCATTTGTGGTCTGATTTGGGTGTTCTTGGTATGTACAAACTCGTGGCGAGATAAGGAATCCGTTGATGTTAATTATATAATTTTTGAGATGTGGGCCCGGGGCTCGGGTTTTGCAAATTTCGTGAATTTTGATGTTTTTCTAGTCTTTTCGATTGGATTATGTCCCCTTAGCCTATTGTAATGTATTCTTTGTAGTTTTGAGCAGATTCGACGCGCGAGGAGGTCGATTTACAAGGGCAGGGCATAGCGAGCTAGGATTTTTGGCCGGCTCGAGGTGAGTAATACTTGTAAATGATATCCTAAGGGTTTGAAACCCCGGAATTGCACATCATAGTGCTGTATTAAGGTGACTTGCACGCCGGATATGAGCGTGGGGTAGAGCACCGTTGGGGATTGTGACTTGGTCCGTCCCAGTTGTTGATTTTACTGCGTATTTGACTGAAATTACTTGTTATCATCATAATTTGGGCTGATTGCCATGTTTGGGGCCTTGTGCCGACTTGTAAAATCCTTCGAGGATTGATATTGCTACATAGCATGATATTGCATATCATTCAATTTCAGTCCAAGGTTTTAAATGTTGTTTTGCAAACTCAGCCATAATTATAAGCGTTGAAAACTTAAATGACATTTTAAATGTATTTCGGGCTGGAAACTTCTATTTTGTAAATGACCAAGGGGCTTACTATATTATTTTCTGGACTGATTATAAAGTGACTTGAAACTGTGGTAACATTGACACTGTAATATATACTTGGAACAGTGGTAACAATGACATTGTATGTTATACTTGAAACAGTGGTAACAATGACACTGTATGTTATACTTGAAACAGTGGTAACAATGACACAGTAATATATACTTGGAACAGTGGTAACAATGGCACTGTGTGATATAAATTGGTCAGGCAACAATGGCTGACCGGTCAGGTAACAATGGTTGACCAAGATATTGCGCTTGGGCTGTAGGATCCCCTCCGGAGTCTGTACACACCCCCGGTGAGCGCCGTCGACGATAAATAAATATGGATGGCTCGAGCTGCACGCCGCAGTGGGTACTGGAATGTACCATCATATGCATTGCATTGCATTCATGCATTTGTTCATTGTTTATTGTTGTTGTTATATTTCTTGAGATATTTTATCTACTGTGCTGGTACTATCTGATCATTGACCGTTGGGGGCCCGAGTGGCTGACCCGGAATAAGGATATTTCCCGAGGGGCGGATTTCTGTGCATAGTGTCACAAATTGTTTTGAAAATATATTTGCGACCATTGAAAAGATCATTTCTAAAAGAAGTTTTAAACTGATCTAGATATTTTCTAAAAGGATATTTCCCGGACTTACTGTTTCCTTCAAAAGAGTTGTGATGTCTCGTATTGCATGTTGGTGTGATCTTACGTGATTTCTTGCCGCTTAGTTATTATTTACTCTTATTACAACTGAGTTGGACGTACTCACTTTACTCCATGCACCTCGTGTGCAGATGCAGGTACTTGACCACCCGGTAACTGATTTTGAGGTGACTGAAGATTTGTTATCATAGCTAAGCCAGGTGACCACTAGCGTCCGCGGCACCGGATCTTCTCCCTTATTTTATGTTGTTGATATTAATTTCAGACTTTGTTCCTATTTCTAAACTTGTAGTACTTTAGTGAACTCTGTAGTAGATCATGACTAGTGACACCCCGATATCGGGCTGTGACGGGATGGTTCCCAGTTGTTATCATGGTTTTTCGTGATTTTGGATTATGCTAATCATGTTTTAGATTTATAAATGTTAAATAACTATTAAAAAGGAATCATTTGTTTTGTTGGCTGGCATTGTCTTTATGAGAGGCGCCATCACGACCGGGTGTGGGATTTTGGTCGTGACAAGTTTGTTTCAGAGCCTAGGTTACTAGGTCTCACGAGTCATGAGCAGGTTTAGTAGAGTCTCGCGGATCGGTACGGAGACATCTGTATTTATCCTCGAGAGGCTGCAGAACCATTAGGAAAACTTCACATTCTTGAATTCTTATCGTGCGTCTTTGATTCAGCTTGAAAAGAAAACTCTTGAAATTCTTTCCATGTGTTCGAACGAGTGCATGATCGTTCAGAATTTGATGTGCCTTGAGGGCTTGTAAATCCCCAATCAAGGGGCGAGATGTAATCTCTGTGAGTTTGATGTTGGGCCACTTTGGAGGACTTGAGGCCGGATCTTTTCCTATGACTTGGTAGTGACAAAGAACACTGCTGGATAATAGATGACTATTAAATGTTCGATTCCTATTGTGATTTGATGTGTGGCCCGAGTTATGGGCACGTGAAGAATATTTTTCGTATTCCTAGTTGGGAAGTGTAGTACATTACGTGTGGCGGTATGAGTTCAGACTCAGGAAGACTTAATGGCTGTGTTATGTGTATGGCAGTGGAAGTTATATAAAAATATTAACTAAAGGTAAAGCTAGTGGGTAATTGGCTTATGAGGGGAAATCTATTTGTCATACTAGTTAGATAAGTCTGGGAGCTGAGATTGCTTCTGTAAATGTATTATGACGAAATTGTTGAGTCGAGGAGACCACCTTGAAGGTCAAAAATATTAAGGAAAGAAAATGTTCTTACTTGATTGAATAGCCCAGATAATGGAGGGTTGAAAGGTATTTTCTCTGTGTTATGATTCAAATAGGTGCAACGCATGTCCATGTATCAATTTTGATAGTATAATACATGTAGTATTGAGATTTATGTAATTGATATGCATTGTGATGCTTTGTCAGGTTGTGAATGTTTTGTTAGGATGGTTTTGGTGATTCTCTGGCAGGTGGATAGACCCAATTACAAAGGAGACTCTGCCGAAATTTTTGAAAAATTTGGGACTTAGTAAAAATTTGGTCGCCTAGAGAGTGGGCTTGACTGTTATGTGAGTGAATACACGAACTTCAGAAGAGTTTAAAATTCCAGATGGTTTGTGTTTCCACAAGCTTATGAAGGAGCGAGTTCAATCTTACTATGGTATTAAGGCAACAATAGAGCATATGCGTTATGATTTATTGAGTGCGTTTTGATCTATGGCTTTCGAGCCAAGTTGGGGAGCTTGTTATTGGTTAGTTGAATGTACGGTTATGTGTTGTGTCGATTCTAATTTGAGGCATGCTGGTAAATCAGTTCTGGTTGTGGAAATTAGGTTGAGAATGGCAAGAGTTGGACAAGGATGTCATGAGCTCGGATGAGCAGGAAAGAAGTTTCGCTGGTTAAGATAAATTGGTATTGTCTTCAGCATCACCTCAGAGTGGTGTTGCATCCTGGTTAGTGATTCTTGATCGCTTCACAGCGTTAGTGTGACCGATGGTTTGGAGGTACGCTCCAGATATTGTTATGGTAGGTTGTGGGAGTGTGTCCCACGGGAATATTATATAAGTGTGGCATGTGATCACTTGATTGATTAATGAGGTAAACCAAGTATGAAGGTTGTGATAGTGTCGTTAAATTGAAGATTCATGC
>MU714541.1:27276-52345 GCA_026770625.1 Nicotiana glauca
ATTTTGGATGTGATGTTGGAATTCAGACTGGTTGTCTTAGTGTTGGGTGATTTTGAACAATTGCATTTAAGTGGTGAAGTGCGTTAGAATATGTTTTAGTAGAATGATTTATATTTCAAAGAACTAGCGGACAGCTGGGAAGGAGTGCTTTCTTAATTGGGCATTTGTGGTGGATGTCAGTGCAGAGGTTGCTATCATTGATCCCATTCCGGCATTGAGGGACTTTTCGGATGCGTTTCTTATTGGTGCGCGTATTATGCAAGTTGTGGCTTAGACCGTATTGATTGTGTCATGTCACTAGGATGGTATGTTTGGTCAAGGGAGATCGTGGGGATCACTAATGAATATAAACAGATTTGATTTCAGCATGTTTGAAGGGTAAATATCGAGGTTCGGTTCAAAAATTTGTTATGGTAATTGCTAGGGGAGAAATGGCCTCATGAATGGTTGATCTGAGAAATGGTTATGGTTTATTGTGTGTTCCGTTTATCATCGGCAGTATATGAAAAGAGTGGGAATGAAACTTTATCTAACAAGAGGTTTTCTATCGATATTTGGTTGTCGTGGGCATCTGTGGTGAATGGAATTTATCGCTGCATGTGTTTGAGTTATGTGGTATATCATACGATTGCAGTCGAGGTTGCAGGTATGGTTTATTACAGTTGGTTCGGGTTTACTCTGAATAAAGGTCTGAGGTTCTGATCTTGTATAAGATTTCGGAAAGTGAAGTGTGGTTCTATGGTTTATGGACCAGGTAGATTGCGAAAATTCAGCTATGTTGTGTTAGNTAAGTTTGGGAGGATGTGACGACCCGACCCGTCGTCTTATGAGTTACCGGCCCGTTTCCCCCACAATATGCTTCTCTATGTTTAATTATCAGTATTTTAGGTGGTCGAGTCGATTTGGATTGGTTTTAGTAGGAAATGAGTCACTTAGTCTCTTTTAAGAAGACTTAAGTTGGAAAAAGTCAATCGGACGTTGACTTATGTGTTAAAGGGCTCGGATTTGAATTCCGATGATTCGGTTAGCTCCGGGGGATGATTTGTGACATAGGAGTGTGATCGAAAGTAATTTTGGAGGTCCGGTGTAGAATTAGGCTTGAATTGGCGAAGTTAGTCTTTTGGCGAATTCCGGTTGATAGGTGAGATTTTGATCCGAGGGTCGGAATGGAATTTCGAGAGTTGCTGTAGCTTCGTTGGGTGATTTTGGATATGTGTGCAAATTTTCAGGTCGTTCGTACATCGTTTGGTCGGGTTTTTGATCGAATGCGCATTTCGAAAGTTTTGAAGAAACTTAGCCTTGAATCCGATGTAATTTGATGGTTTTAGTATTGTTGGATGTATTTTTGTGATTGGAACAAGTTTGAATAACGTTATAGGATGTATTGGTATTTTTGGTTGAGGTCCCGGGGGCCTCGGGGTGATTTCGGATGGCTAACGGGAATTTTTGAGTTGAAAAATGCAGCAGAAAAATTGCAGAGAACTTTTGTTCTATGCGATCGCATAGGGTTTCATGCGATCGCATAGAAGGAATTATGGTGGCTTTTTGGTTGTGCTATGCGATCACATAGGGAGTGTTGCGATCGCATAGAGTAATTTGAGACCCTGGAAATTTGTGCTATGCGATCGCAAGAGGCTTATGCGATCGCATAGGGTTAAATTTGGAGCCGGAATTTTGGTCTATGCAATCACAGAGGGTTAGCTACAGTACCCGGAATTTTGTTCTATGCGATCGCAATTCTCTAATGCGATCGCATAGTGTTAGCTACAGTACCCAGGATTTTGTTCTATGGAATCGCATAAAGTTAGCTACAGTGCCCGAGAATTTTGTTCTATGGGATCGCAGGAGCTCTAATGCGATCGCATAGTGTTAGCTACAGTACCTGGACAGAATGTTAAAAACATTTCAGTCGCGAAAACAACCCATTTTTCCATCATTTTTGGTCATTCTTGAGAGCTTTTGGACGGGAATTGAAGGGGTTTTGACGGTAAGTGATTGGAGGTAAGTCCTATGAACTAAATACATGATTTTATCGTGAAATCATCCTTGAAATTCATGAAAATATAGCCAAATTATAAAAAATTAAGGCTTGAGATTGAAATTCTAAATTTGGATTTGAAGGGCCATTTGTGGTCCGATTTGGGTGTTCTTGGTATGTACGGACTCGTGGCGAGATAAGGAATCCGTTAATGTTAATTATATAATTTTTCGAAATGTGGGCCCTGGGCTCGGGTTTTGCAAATTTCGTGAATTTTGATGTTTTTCTAGTCTTTTCGAATGAGTTATGTCCCCTTAGCCTATTGTAATGTATTCGTTGTAGTTTTGAGCAGATTCAACACACGAGGAGGTCGATTAACGAGGGCAGGGCATAGCGAGCTAGGATTTTTGGCCGGCTCGAGGTGAGTAATACTTGTAAATGATATCTTGAGGGTTTGAAACCCCGAAATTGCACATTATAGTGCTGTATTGAGGTGACTTGCACGCCGAATATGAGCGTGGGGTAGAGCACCGTTGGGAATTCTGACTTGGTCCGTCCCGGTTATTGATTTTACTGCGTATTTGACTGAAATTACTTGTTATCATCATAATTTGGGCTGATTTTCATGTTTGGGGCCTTGTGCCGACTTGTAAAATCCTTCGAGGATTGATATTGCTACATAGCATGATATTGCATATCATTCAATTTCAGTCCAAGGTTTTAAATGTTGTTTTGCAAACTCAGCCATAATTCTAAGCGTTGAGAACTTAAATGCCATTTTAAATGTATTTCGGGCTGGAAACTTCTATTTTGTAAATGCCCAAGAGGCTTACTATATTATTTTCTGGACTGATTATAAAGTGACTTNTTGACCAAGATATTGCGCTTGGGCTGTAGGAGCCCATCCGGAGTCTGTACACTCCCCAGTGAGCGTCGTCGACGATAAATAAATATGGATGGCTCGAGCTGCACGCCGCAGTGGGTACTGGAATGTACCATAATATTCATTGCATTGCATTCATGCATTTGTTCATTGTTTATTGTTGTTGTGATATTTCTTGAGATATTTATCTACTGTGCTGGTACTATCTGACCATTGACCGTTGGGGGCCCGAGTGGCTGACCCGGAATAAGGATATTACGCGAGGGGCGGATTTCTGTGCATAGTGTCACAAATTGTTTTGAAAATATATTCGCGACCGTTGAAAAGATCATTTCTAAAAGAAGTTTTATACTGAGATGGATATTTTCTAAAAGGATTTTTCTCGAACTTACTATTTCCTTCAAAAGAGTTGTGATGTCTCGTATTGCATGTTGGTGTGCTCTTACATGATTTCTTGCCGTTCAGTTATTATTTACTCTTATTACCACTGAGTTGGAAGTACTCAGTTTACTCCATGCACCTCGTGTGCAGATGCAGGTACTTGACCACCCGGTAGCGGGTTTTGAGGTGACTGAAGATTTGTTATCATAGCTGAGCCAGGTGACCGCTCGCGTCCGCGGCACCGGATCTTCTCCCTTATTTTATGTTGTTGATATTACTTTCAGACTTTGTTCCTATTTCCGGACTTGTAGTACTTTAGTGAACTCTGTAGTAGCTCATGACTAGTGACATTCCGATGTCAGGCTGTGATGGGATGGTTCCCAGTTGTTATTGTTGTTTTCCGCACTTTTGGATTATGCTAATCATGTTTTAGATTTATAAATGTTAAATAACTATTAAAAAGGAATCATTTGTTTTGTTGGCTGGCCTTGTCTTCATGAGAGGCACCATCACGATCGGGTTTGGGATTTGGGTCGTGACACTCACCCAATGTACTCAATAAGTAACAGGACTAACTTTGGGTTGAAAGTGTCACGACCCAAAACTCACTATAGATCGTGATGACACCCAAGGTTGCCGTAAGGCAAGCCGACAGTGAACTACCAGCTCATTTATTCATTTTATTAAGATTGAAATCATGAATCTTATTAGATTGAGAAATCAAGGCATTGAAAATCACATATACGTACAATTTAAATAAAATATAAAGTTAAACTGTGTCAATGTAAAGCAAACCCATAAACAAATTCTAGAACATTCCAAAGCCCAGTGGTATAAGTACATGAGCATCTACTAGGTAATACAATAACACTACAACATTTGTTTGGAATACAAGATAGACAGGATAAAATAAATAATTATGATAGAGACTTAGTGCGTGGTAAATCGTAGCATGGAATGCAGCTCACTATGAAGTCCACTTAGCAGCTGCTCCTACGCGCACAAATGACCACCAAATTAACCTGTCTAATCCTGCATTAGTGCAGAAGTGCAACATGTGTACGTAAATAAACGCGTAACAAGTAAATATCTAACCTAACTCCGAAGAGGTAGTGACAAGGGGTCGACATTGACATTACTTGTCACGTCCAAAAATACACCCTAGACGTGTCTGGAACCCAGCTCACACTACCCGCCAAGTGAACTATCTAATACATACACTTAATATTTGTTTGAAATTCAACCAAAGTATATGCAGGTAACAACGATCCAATAACTAAATACAAGTAATTAGTAGTCCAAATTATTTTATAATTAGGTTCGAACAATAATAACTAAAATGGAGGAACAATAATCTAGCCCAAACCCTACACTAGACCATAGAGCATCTAAGAGAATTACCAATGATATCATGTGATTACATGATAAAGACTCTTTTGGCAGCCTCCACAAATAATTTGGCGGCTCACCTTAATAAGCGAATCAACTCTAGTGAATTCGTCAACTACTAGCTCCATATTCACCAATAGTATCTGCATAGACATACACGTAAGGAGTGAGTTATACCTAAATATAACCCAGTAAGATTCTCGAACTGCCACTATAAATACTTCTAGAACAAATGTTAATTAATATAAATATACCACGACAAAAATGATATAGTAAAAACGATAACTATACAATAACATAATACGTAGTTATCAACAGAGTTAATAATAGTTAACTAACAACAACACACATACCGCAAGCCACTATACAATAAGGGCTTATCATAACTACAGTGAAAGAATTTAACCAAAATCGCTCTATGTCCACAACAGCACCATAGTGCTTCAAATATGTAACAGAGCATACAAAATGCTCACCGAATCATATACATGCTCCAAATATATATCAAGAAACATACACAATGCTCGTTGTTGTACAAAGGCATACACAATGCCCCAATATCATGGCTACAACTGTATAAAACTCAACACTATGGCTAACAGTCGTATCAAAGTATCACATTCAACACTATGGCTCACTGTAGTATCGAACTCAACACCATATTACACAGACGTATAAAACTCAACAACATGGCTCACAACCGTATCAAACTCATCACCATGTCTCACAGCCATATCAAAGTATCAAATTCAAAATCATGGCTCACAACCGAATCAACGTATCAAACCCAACACCATGGCTCATAGCCATATTAAACTCAACACCATGGCTCACAGCCGTATCAAACTCAGCACCATGGCTCATAGCCGTATTAAACTCAACACCATGGCTTACAGCCGTATCAAACTCAATACCATGGCTCAAAGCCGTATCAAAGTATCAAACATAACATTATGGCTGACAACCATATCATGCCATCAAACAACATATAATTTTTTTTCTTCATAAAATAATATATTTGTGGCTAGTCTAAGACCATCGATTCTGCCAAGCGCACGCTTGTCCCATGACATGGACTAGGCAGAGAAAATGCATTTTTAAAATGAGTTTTAGAAAAGCAAGCATCAAAGCTTAAAGTCACACTTGTCTCACTAATGATGCATTCTCAAACCTTGTGACACTCAAAGCACACTGCAACAGCTTCCAATAGCCTTAATCTATACAGAATATTAATTGGCAAAGTAAATTATGGTTAAATCTTTGTTTGTCTTATTTTGGTATAAGGTTAAATACCATAGACGTGTCTGGCACCCAACTAACACTACCCTCCAAGCAAACCATCTCATACATACACTAAGCATTTGTTCGAAATTCAACCAAATTATGTGCAAGTTACAACGATCCAATAACTAAACACGAATAATTAATAGTGCAAATTATTTTATAAATAGGTTCGAACAATAATAACTAAAATGGAGGAACAATACTCTAGACCAAACACCGCACTAGACCATAGAGAATCTAAGAGAATTATCAACAATATCACGTGAATACATGATAAAGACTCCTTTGGCAGCCTCCACGAACAATGTGGCAGCTCACCTTAATAAGCAAGTCAACTCTAGTGAATTTGTCATCTACTAGCTCCGTATTCACCAATAGTATCTGGATAAACATGTAGTTAAGGAGTGAGTTATACCTACATATAACCCAGTAAGATTCTCGACCTGCCACTCTGAATACATCTAGAACAAATGTTAGATAATATAAATACACCACAACAAAAACGATATAGTTAATACGATAATTATATAATAACACAATATGTAGGTATCAACAGAGTTAATAATAGTTAACTAAAAAGAACACACATATCGCAATCCACTATACAATAAGCGCTTATCATAACTACAATGAAAGAATTTAACCAACACCTCTATATGTCCACAATGGCACCACAATGCCTTAAATATGTAATAGAGCATACAAAATGCATACTGAATCATACACAGTTCTCCAAATATATATCAAGAAGCATACATAATGCTTGTGTGATGTACAAAGGCATACATAATGCCCCAATGTCATGGCTCACAGCCTATGAAAGTATCAAATTCAACACCATGGCTCATAGCCATATCAAATTATCAAACTCAACACCATGGCTCACAGAATAACAAAGTATCAAATTCAACACCATGGCTCACACCCTTATCAAATTATCAAACTCAAAACCATGGCTCACAGCCGTATCAAACTCAACAACGTGGCGCACAAGCGTATCAAACTTAATACCATGGCTCACAGCCGTATCAAAGTATCAAATTCAACATTATGGCTCATACCCGAATCAAATTGTCAAACCAAACACCATGGCTCGCAGCCGTATCAAACTCAACACCATAGCTCATAGACGTATCACACTCAACACCATAGCTCACAGCCATATGAAACTCAACATCATGGCTTACATCCATATCGCGCCATCAAACAACTTATAATTTTTTTTCATAAAATAATATATTTTCGGTTAGTCTAAGACCATCGATTCTGCCAAGCGCACGCTTGTCCCAACACATTGACTAGGCGGACAAAATACATTTTAAAAGCTGATTTTAGAAAAGCAAGCATCAATGCTTAAAGTCTTACTTGCCTCGCTAACGATACATTCTTCCACCTTGTGACACTCAAAGCACAATGCAACGTCTTCCAATAGCCTTAATCTATACAAAATATTAATTCGCGATGTCAATTATGGTCAAATAATTGTTTTTATTATTTTGGTATACGGTTCAATCCCCTAGACGTTTCTAGCACCCATCTAATACTATCCTCCAAGTGAACCATCTCACACCTACACTTTGTATTTGTTCGAAATTCAACCAAAGTATATGCAGGTTACAACGATCCGATAACTAAATGCAAATAATTCATAGTCCAAATTATTTTATAAATAGGTTCGAACAATAATAACTAAAATGGAGGAACAATACTCTATCCAAAACACCACACTAGACCATGGAGCATCTACGAGAATTACCAATGATATCATATGAATACATGATAAAGACTCTTTTGGCAGTGTCACGCCCCGAACCTAGGCCTGGACGTAACACGACACTCGGTGCCTAACTACATGTGATTGAGCAAACCAACTGGCTGGCCGAATTAATATGTGATATAATAACATACTGAATGTGGAAGATAAACTAACAAATGCTGATATACTAAAAGTCTGGATGATATAAATCAAAGTGTGGAAATATTAATACAATTCTAAAATATATTTGTAGCTAACATGGATTAATATGAAAAGCATGCGACTCTATCTTGCTGTTACTCTAGTCTATGAAGCCTCTATGAAGTACAAAAACTGACTGTCCAAAAAATACTTAAGATTGTAAGGTAATGATAATGCCCCGAAAGAACTGGGGATCACCAAATAGCTGGTACGAGAACTCTAACACTTAGAATCATCAACCTGTAAATCATTATCTGCATCGTGAGATGCAGGCCCCGGGCAAAAGGGACGTCAATACATTTGAATTGCACTGGTATGTAAAGCAACTGTAAGAAACAATTATAAATGCTAAAACTGAAACTAAGTTAATAATTGATAATTGATAATGGATAACTGAAATGATAATTATTGAAGCTAAAACTGAGATGATAACTGGTAACAGATAACTAAACTGATAACTGGTGATAGAAATGATAACTGATAACTGAAACGATAACTAATAATTGAACTGAACAAAGGAAGTAAGGATATGAACACTCCCTCTTCTGAATGATGAACAACCTGTTTATCTGAATATTAAACTATGACCTCAGGCCATATATATATATATATATATATATATATATATATATATATATATATGTGTGTGTGTGTGTGTGTGTGTGTGTGTGTGTGTGTGTGTATGCGTGTGTGTGCGCGCGCACAACTGCGGCCTCAGGCCCAAGTATACGTATACATAACTGTGTCCTAGGGCACAAAGATGCATAAAGCATAAACTACATCCTCAGGCCCAAATACTAGTGTTCAACATTCAGGAACTGGGAATCATACTGAAATACATGATGCTTAAGTACTGAACCATACTGAGTTACATGTTAGTTGAATGTTGAATCACACTGAGTTACATAATATTGAAATACTGAGTAGGCCTAGATTGAGACATGTATTCTTGAACTGATTCTGAACACTGAAACTTCAAGTGCTTATGACATGCTGAGTAAGCTATACTGAGAGTCAGGGTCATCAAACCCAAGTCGATATAGAATACGAACTGAGCTCGCAACGTTCGGAATGAAAGTCATGAATGAGCTATGAAGCTAGAGAATAGAAGTTTTGCAACTATTCAAGGAAATAGGTTTAATTATATTTCTGAGGCAATTGATAACGTGGTAAAAGAAACAAAGTGTAGGGAGAATCACTAACATTCCCAAACTTAGAGAGTTAGCCTCACATACCTTAACTTCCTGCTCTTGAGCGTAATACAACATTCGCTAACCATTTCAACTTTAATCTATATCAATACAAGTCAAAGGGATTCAAAATTAGCATAAAATCTCGTGTTTTGGCCACTTAAGCATTTCCTCAAACACTTGGTAATGTGAGCACGTGATTTTTTCCCTATATGAATTACTCCCACAAAAACAAAACAAATTTTCCAGTTTTTGCAATTTCGTGATTTTTGTAACATTTTTTTTGTTATTGTTTGCATTTTTCTGCCCATGTTTATTTTATTTAATTAATAAAAAATACAAAAATATGTTGCATTTTCATTTAGGATTTAATTCTATATTTTAGGATTAATTAACGAATTAGTTGTTTTATAAAAATGGGAAAAATCACAAAAAATAGTTTATTTTGCACTTTTAATTTTAATTGTGAATTTTGGTAATTTTTCCATCAATTTGATTTTAATTAATTATAGTAATTATTATTTCTAGTAATTAATTTTATTGATAAAATAATTTGACTAGGAATTAATTTAGGTGTTATTTTTAATCTTAATTTAAAAAATATTAGAAAAAGAAATGCAAAGAAAAAGAAAACAAAAGGGGTGAATCAGATTTTGGGCTGGTCTCCACTTCAATTTTTAAGCCCAATGCAATTTCCCTTTGAAACCCAAATTTAACAACTTCAGAGTCCATCCCACGACTCGACCAACACCCGGTCCAATTTCATCTTCTAACCAAACGACGCCGTTTGAGCTCGGCAAATCTGGGCCCTTCATTTTATTTCATCCAATGGTCCAAAGCATATCTCATTATTCACTTAAGACTATCTGAAAACTTCAGGGACAAAGACTCCCCTCTGTCTCTCACCTTCTTCAGCAAACCCTAATGTCGCCTTCCATCTCTTTGCCATTTCCGGCTGGCGATGGAGCTCGAACACCACCCAAAATCCAGCCATGCAACCATCACCATTCCCTTAACCCCAATCTACCACTATTTCGCCCCAAATCCTCACCAAACTAGGTACAAATCAAATTTGACACCAAATAAGGAGACAATCTAGCAAGCTTTCACGTTTTCTATGAACGATGTGGCTCGAGACTAGTATTGTACATCTGTTCTCAAAGAGAACACACGGGTAATACCCGTTTTGGGTCAAGTTGAAGTCGCTTGAGGTTGCCCAAGTTTTGTCCATGCGATTTCTTAGGTATTACTATTTTTGCCCCTTTCGTCTCCATCTTCTGTTTATTCGTATCCTCGCACCCTTCTGTTTCTTCTCTTTTCTGTCTGTTTTATGTTCACTTGTCCCTCTCATTTTCTTATAAGTTTTTTTTTTACTTTAATTTTTGAGTTTGAATGGGGTTAAGTATTAAAACACTGAATATAGGTTTCTTTGGTAAGCTTTACAATTTTTCTTGTAGAAGTTCTCATGAATTCTGTTGTAGCTTGTGTATATTGCCCATTTTGGCTCTGGTTTATTTTTCCACTCATATATTTGGATCTGGTTAATTCGAAGTGTAGCTTGTTGTTTTAACTTAAAAGGAGAGTTTAGATTTTAGTTATGAAACTAAAAAATAAAAAAGAAGAAAACATTTAGGTAATTTTATTCTCCTAATTTCCAATGAGCTTTTGATATTGTTTGGGCTTTCAGACCATTCTCGACTCCTCAAAGGTCCTGTTAAGTGTTGGGTCAAACTTGACTCATCAACACTTCAAATTGGGTTAATTTGACCCATGTAATTTGCCGAGGATAATTTCAAGGGTTGTGGTGGTAGTTTAGGAAATTTGTTAGGGAATCTTTTGTGTAACAGATTAGGAAGCTTCCAAAAAACTGGGGTGGGGGACCTATATGAAATCTGATGTTTTAAACAGAGGACTTTTGAGCAAAAACCAAAAGATGAAAAGGGTAGAAGTATAAAACATAGTGCATTTAGGTTGCCTTAATACCTTGCCTAAGAAGGCACCAAGACTTGCAATTGAAGGAAGACTTTAAGAGATATAAAATCGAGAAAAATAGCTCAAACAACTGAATTTTTACGTTATGAAATTTATGCATTTCGTTGTAGAAGAACTCTCCAAATTTGGCCCGTTTAGATCTCTGATTTCTTTGGTCCAGCTAGATGCTTAAAGAATCGTCCTAGCTGTACCTTTGGCTATGAAATGGCTTGAGTTTGTTGGTTTGAAGTTGGATTTTGCACTTGATACTCAATTACTGTTTCATTGATTATCTGAAGCTGGGTTTGAATTTGCTTTGAAAATACTGTTTCATTGCTGGGGCTGGACTGTTCTGATGCTGATTCCTTACTGATTTTCCATTATTTTGTTCTTTCAATGTCCAGGTACATTTCTTCTGAATTCTTCTAATGTGAAGTCCAATTTGAAGATGAAAATAAAAACAGAATTGAAAGCATGGCAATAGTTCTATTTGTGCTACAATTGTATTTCTTTCATGATGTTTGTGTTTTTTAGTCACTTGATTAATAATGTATTCTAGCTAGCTCTTGTCTAAATAGCTAAATTCTCATGTTGTATTTGAAATATGGACGGTTGGAATGTTGTGTTAAGGGCTCCAAAAATGCCGTAAGGCTGCTTCAATACTAGACAAAATGAGTAATCATGCTTGGGTATTAGTGTCATGTTTGAAATGCTTTTAAACTGGCTAAAGCAAAACAATGTTATTTGGTATGCTATTGAATATCATAGGAATGTGTTTTTGTGTTTTGGTTGGGATGCCCAGTCAATCGATTTTAGTATGAATAATTAAAAATGAGGCATGATTTTCTAGTTAAGGGTTCAGGGTTGTAGATCTATAGCGTTTCATTGATTAGTAGGTGAATGTGTTTAAACTTGAAAATGGTTTGAAATAGTTTTCAGTTAAGTCCATTTAGTATTTCATTAGCTATTAATTGGTAGTTTAATTTTGTGGCTGTTTAATTGCAATTTCACAGAATTTGTCGAGATTTAATCCCATGTCAGTACTTAAAATTAACCTGATGTTTTGAGGTTTGACGCAACATCTCGTTTAATGTCAAAGTCGAACCTTAATTTTGTGTTTAAAGAATCTCATAAATCAGCATGTTTGCCTTTGTTAAAATTGGTTTATTCATGGATTTTTCGGACAAAACTTGGGCACTTCAAGGATTTGAAGTCTAGTCCCTACTCGACAGTCTCAGACTCACGGACTCGTGGGCTCATATTAGGCTTGCGGAAAAAGACTTGCCCCAAAATCAGAATTGCAATTGGGTACCTTTTGGGCCTGTTTTGTTTTTTTTTTTTGGTTTTTTTCCCTTCCCATTAAGCAGGACGCTTTGTAGTTGTAGTTTTAACATAGCTTACTATGAATTCTTTTAGCATCGTCCTTAATTAATTAGATTGTTCAATTGGGTTTTTAATTAGTAAAGTTGAGAGGTGAGCCATACTAGACAACGCGAATAGTTATGGCCCTCATAATTAAGGCTAGAATTATTTTATTAAATTCGAGTTGTGCCATGCCAAACAAAAGTCTTAAATGCAAGGCCCTCGTTTAATTAATTTGTTTTCTTTTCTTTAGAACTCGAGCCGTGTCATTTAGAAATTAATAATTTACCTTCCTAAACTCGGGTGTGCATTTCATGTGACCCAAATCTAAATCTTAAAAACGTTGAATAAAATGTATTTCGAATTGCTAGTGCATTTTATGTGACGAGGTCCAAAGACATGCTTTAGATGACGTTGAAATATTTCTTAAAATAATTTAAAGCGATTTTAAAGTTAAAATGCACATAGGTTCAAAAGTGTTATAAAATCAGATAATCGGGCAAATTTTAACAGTTGAGCGACCATGCTAGAACCACGGAACTCGGGAATGCCTAACACCTTCTCTCGGGTTAACAGAATTCCTTACCCGGATTTCTGTGTTCGCGGACTGTAATACAGAGTCAATCTTTTTCTCGATTCGGGATTTGAACCGGTGACTTGGGACACCATAAAATTATCCCAAGTGGCGACTATGAATCTTTAAATAAATCAATCACGATTCGATTGTCACTTAAATTGGAAGAATTCCCTTACACCCTCTTCCGGTGGTGTAGGAAAAAGGAGGTGTGACAGCTCTGGCTACTTTGCTGGGGATAGAACCAGAACTTCTGGTTCAGGGTTCAAGAATTCGAGCTTAGATGAATTGTTATATTTGAATTTATTTATTATCTGATTGTATCCACATGTTTGGACCTAATGTGCTAAATGTTACTTTTTACCGCTTTGATATTGGTGAACTGTATATAAATTGTTACGAATCCCTCCTCTTTCTGAGTGTTCTAAATCATTTGAGAAGGGTGGACTTCGTGTAGCTTCTCTTCTGTTGGAGACATGTCCCAAATTTAGAACGAGGTTCGGACAAGTTGCAAAGCCGGCGAAGCTTGTGTATTCTCGTTATGCTGCCCCCCTCGGCTCGAGTTGTCCGCTCGGGTAAGCCAGGTCTAGAACAAATAAACCCAGATTTTGAACCTAGAATAACTCAGCCTCATGGCAGATCCCGAGTAGGAACGCTTGTTTGCATCATATGCATTTGGCTTTGGGGACTCAACACAGGGGTTGGGTCCGTCTAGGACAAGTGTACCCAAAATAACAGACCATCTTGATGCATACTATGTGCTACATGTTGCATTTTTCTTTTCAAGGGTTAAAAGGGTCATTTGGTGGACCAATGATAATTTAGGGTGACAAGACTTTTTTTTGATTGAAATAGGGGCAGCAAATTTCGTTTGTTTCAGAGAAACCCTCCATAAGGAAAGCAAGTACCAGACAGACTCGACAGTAAGCTCCAGTACCCTCTTAGATAACAGGATTTAGTAGTTTTGAGGCCCTCGCAAATGATAAGGTCTGACGAGAGGCCTACTTTTGGGAAATGTAATTTGGCATTTAGGTTTTCACTTTTGAAATGAGGCTTGATTTGAAGTTTTCAGTATAAAGGAATTTAGTTTATAATTAATTTTGATAACAAAAGTTGATTAACACTCACAGATGTGCCCAGCTACCCAACAGGGGCAGAAAATTTTCTTTGTTTTGTCTATTTTGTTGAAATAAGGTACCCGCATAGAGAGCAAGGGAACACAGTTCAAGTTTTGGCAATCAGGCGCCCAGCTGGAGATCAAGGGAATACAGTTGAAGATTTGGCAATCAGGCGCCCAACTGGAGAGCAAGGGAATACAGTTCATGTTTTGGCAATCAGGCGCCTACCTAGAGAGCAAGGGAATAAAGTTGAAGTCTTGGCAATCAGGATCCCACCTGGAGAGCAAGGGAGTACAATTCAAGTTTTGTTAATAAGGCGCCCACCTGAAGAGCAAGGGAATACAGTTCAAGTTCAGCAATCAGGCGCCCACCTGGAGAGCACGGGAATATAGTTCAAGTTGGGAAATCAGACGCCCACTTGGACAGTACAGGAATACAGTTCATGTCTTGGCAATCAGGCGCCCATCTGGAGAGCAAGGGAATACAGTTGAAGATTTGGCAATCAGGTGCCCACCTGGAGAGCAAGGGAATACAGTTCATGTTTTGGTAATCAAGCGCCTACCTGGAGAGCAAGGGAATAAAGTTGAAGTCTTGGAATTCACTCTCCCACCTGGAGAGCAAGGGAGTACAGTTCAAGTTTTGGCAATAAGGCGCCCACCTGAAGAGCAAGGGAATACGGTTCAATTTGAGCATTCAGGCACCCATCTGGAGAGCACGAGAATACAGTTCAAGTTTGGCAATCAGGCGCCCACCTGAAGAGCACGGGAATACAGTTCAAGTTTTGGCAATCAGGCGCCCACCTGGAAAGCACGGGAATACAGTTCAAGTTTGGCAATTAGGCGCTCACCTAGAGAGCACAGGAATACAGTTCATGTTTTGGCAATCAGGCGCCCACCTGGAGAGCACAGGAATACAGTTCATGTTTTGGCAATCAGGCGACCACCTGGAGAGCACGGGAATACAGTTCAAGTTTTGGAAATCAAGCGCCCACCTGGAGAGCATGGGAAGACAGTTCAAGTTTTGGCAATCAGGCGCTCACCAGAAAAGCACTAGAATATAGTTCAAGTTTGACAATCAGGTGCCCACTGGAGAGCAAGGGAATACAGTTCATGTTTTGGCAACCAGGCGCCCACCTACAGAGAACGGGAATGTAGTTCAAGTTTTAGCAATTAAGCGCCCACCTGGAGAGCAAGGGAATACAGTTCAAGTTTCGGCAACCAGGCGCTCACCTGGAGAGCGAGGGAATGCAATTCGAGTTTCGCACCAATCAGGCGCCCGCCTGGAGAGTAAAGGAATACAGTTCAAGTTTCAGAAATTAGGCGCCCTCTTGGAGAGCAAGGGAATACAGTTCAAATTTCTGCAATCAGGCGCCCACTTGGAGAGCATGGGAATACAATTCATGTTTCGGCAACCAGGCGCCCACTTGGAGAGTAAGGGAATACATTTCAAGTTTTGGCAATTCGTCGCCCACCTTGAGAGCAAGGGAATACAGTTCATGTTTTTGCAATGAGGTGCTCACCTGGAGAGCAAGGAAATACAGTTCAAGTTTAGCAATCAGGCACCCACCTGGAGAGCACGGGAATACAGTTCAAGTTTCGGCAATCAGGAGGGCACTTGGAGAGCAAGGGAATATATTTCAAGTTTTTGAAATTAGACGCCCACTTAGAGAGCAAGGGAATACATTTCAAGTTTGGCAATCAGGCGCCCACTTGAAGAGCAAGGAAATACAGTTCAAGTTCAGTAATCAGTTGCCCACCTGGAGAGAACGGGAATACAGTTCATGTTTCGGCAATTAGGAGGCCACTTTGAGAGCAAGGGAATATATTTCAAGTTTTGGAAATAAGGCGCCCACCTGGAGAGCAAGGGAATACAGTTCAAGTTTGGCAATCAGGCGCCCACCTGGAGAGCACGAGAATACAGTTCAACTTCAGCAATCAGGCGCCCACCTGGAGAGCACGTGAATACAGTTCAAGTTTGGGCATTCAGCGTCCACCTAAAGAAAAGGGAAAGCATCTTAAAATTTTAATTCAAGTGGACAACAAAGAAACTCCACTTGTAAAATAAAAGACAACGAGGCAACAGGAACTGCAAGATCAAGTTCAAAGATATAGACAGGATTCTTGTAATTCATAGATCATAGTATAGCCTAGCTTCTTTTGTTTTGTGATGGTGTAATAAGGAGAACAGTAAGCAGTAGTAGTAACAGCAGCAACAGTAAAATCACAGCTTCGTGGTAGTCCCAGCTATCGAAACTTCCCGAACTACACTGACCTGATTCCTTTATAGCGAAGGATATGTAGGCAACCTCGGAAGCAGGGTACGGTCAAATCTTTCGAAAAATGCTTCCCACAGAGTATTAAAACGGGCAAAAATCACTCGTATCCGCTCACTTTATCTTTGCACAAAAACTCTTCGGGTTTCCGAGCAAAGAGGGGCAACTGTGAGCACGTGATTTTTGCCCTATATGAATTACTCCCACAAAAACAAAATAATTTTTCCATTATTTACAATTTCGTGGATTTTTATAACATTTTTTTAGTTATTGTTTGTATTTGTCTGCGCATGTTTATTTTGTTTAGTTAATGAAAAATACAAAAATATATTGCATTTGCATTTAGGATTTGATTCTATATTTTAGGATTAATTAACGAATTAGTTGTTTTATAAAAATGGGAAAATCACAAAAATAGTTTATTTTGCACTTTTAATTTTAATTGTGAATTTTGGTAGTTTTTCCTTCAATTTGGTTTTAATTAATTCTAGTAAGAATTATTTGTAGTAATTAATTTTATTTGATAAAATAATTTGACTAGGAATTAATTTAGATGTTATTTTTAATTTTAATTTAAAAAGAAATTAGAAAAAGAAATGCAAAGAAAAAGAAAGCAAAAGAGGTGAATTAGATTTTGGGATGATCTCTACTTCAATTCTTAAGCCCAATTCAATTTCCCTTTAAAACCCAAATTTAACCCGTTCAGAGTCCATCCCACGACCCGCACAATACTCGATCCAATTCCACCTTCTAACCAAACGACGCCATTTAAGCTCGGCTAATCTGAGCTCTTCATTTTGTTTCATCCAACTCTCCAAAGCATATCTCATTATTAACTTATGACTGTCCGAAAACTTCAGGAACAACCCAGTTCAAAAGACTCCCCTCTGTCGCTCACCTTCTTCAGCAAACCCTAACACCACCTTCCATCTCTTTGCCATTTTCGGTCGGTGGCAGAGCTTGAACACCATCTAAAATCCAGCCATGCAACCATCACCATTCCCTTAACCTCAATCTGCCACTATTTCCCCCCAAATCCTCACCAAACCAGGTCCAAATCAAATCTGAAAATGAAGAAGGAGACAATCCAGCAAGCTTTCACATTTTCTATGAACGATGCGGTTCGAGACTAGTATTATTCATCTGTTCTCAAAGAGAACACGCGGGTAATACCAGTTTCTTGTCAAGTCAAAGTCGCTTGATGTTGCCTAAGTTTTGTCCATGCGATTTCCTAGGTATTTCTGTTTTTGCCCCTTTCGTCTCCATCTTCTGTTTATTCGTATACAAGCACCCTTCTATTTCTTCTCTTTTTTGTCTGTTTTCTGTTCACCTGTCCCTCTTATTTTCTTCTAATTTTTTTTTACTTTAATTTATGAGTTTGAATGGGGTTATGTATTAAAACACTGAATATAAGTTTCTTTGGTAAGCTTTACAATTATTCTTATAGAAGTTCTCATAAATTCTGTTGTAGCTTGTGCATATTGCCCGTTTTGGTTCTGGTTTGTTTTTCCAATCATATATTTGCCTTTGGTTAATTCAAAGTGTAGCTCATTATTTTAATTTAAACGGAGATTTTAGTTTTTAGATAAGAAAATAATAAAAAAAAACATTTAGGTAATATTATTCTCCTAATTTCCAAATGAGCTTTTGATATTGTTTGGGCTTTGAGACCATTCTCGACTCCTCAAATGGCCTGTTAAGTGTTGGGTCAAACTTGACTCATCAACACTTCAAATTGGGTTAATTTGACCCATGTAATTTGCTGAGGGTAATTTTAGGGGTTGTGGGGGGTAGTTTAGGAAATTTATTAGGGAATCTTTGGTGTAACAGATTAGGAAGCTTCCAAGAAGATGGGGTGGGGGACCTATATGAAATCTGATATTTTAAACCAACGACTTTTGAGCAAAAACCAAAACATGAAAAGGGTAGATGCAAAACATTGTTCATTTAGGCTGCCCTAATACCTTGCCTATAAAGGCACCAAGACTTGTCATTCAAGGAAGACTTTAAGAAATAGAAAATCGAGAAAAATAGCTAAAACGATAAAATTTTTAAGTTCTGAAATTCTTGCATTTCATTGTTGAAGAACTCTCCAAATTTAGCCCGTTAGATCCCTGATTTCTTTTGTCCAGCTAGATACTTAAAGAATCTTCCTAGATACATCTTTTGGCTAAGAAATGACTTGAGTTTGTTGGTTTAAGTTGGATTTTGCCCTTGATACTCCATTACTGTTCCATTGAGTATCTGAAGCTGGGTTTGAATTTGCTTTGAAAATACAGTTTCATTGCTGGGGCTGGACTGTTCTGCTGCTGATTCCTTACTGATTTTCTATTATTTTGTTCTTTCAATATCCAGGTACATTTCTTCTAAATTCTTCTAATGTGAAGTCCAATTTGAAGAAGGAAATAAAAATAGAATTGAAAGCATGTCAATAGCTCTATTTGTGCTACAATTGTATTTCTTTCATGATGTTTATGCTTTTTAGTCACTTTATTAATAATGTATTCTATCTAGCTCTTGTCTGAATAGCTAAATTCTCATGTTGTATTTGAATTATGGACTGTTCGAATGTTGTGTTAAGGGCTCCAAAAATGCCGTAAGGCTACTTCAATCCTACACGAAATGAGTAATCATACTTGGGTATTAGTGTCATGTTTGAAATGCTTTTAAACAGGCTAAAGTCAAAACAATGTTGTTTGGTATGCTATTGAATATCATATGAATGTGTTTTTGTGTTTTGGTTGGGATGCCCAGTCAATCGATTTTAGTATGAATAGTTAAAAATGAGGCATAATTTTCTAGTTAAGGGTTTAGGGGTTGTAGATCTATAGCGTTTCATTGAATAGTATGTGAATGTGTTTAAACTTGAAAATGGTTTGAAATAGTTTTCAGTTAAGTCCATTTAGTATTTCATTAGCTAGTAATTGGTAGTTTAATTTTGTGGCTATTTAATTGCAATTTCATAGTTTTTGTTGAGGTTTAATCCTATATCAGTACTTAAAATTAACCTGATGTTTTGAGGTTTGACGCTGCATATCATTTAATATCAAAGTCGAACATTAATTTTATCTTTAAAGAATCTCATAAATTAGCATGTTTGCCCTTGTTAAAATTGGTTCGTTCATGGATTTTTCGGACGCAACTTGGGCACTTCAGGGATTCGAAGTCGAGTCCCTACTCGACAGTCTCAGACTCACGGAGTTGTGGGCTCATATTGGGCTTTAGTGTAAAAATACTTGCCCCAAAATTAGGATTGCAATTGGATACCTTTTGGGCCTGCTTTGGTTTTTTTTCCCTTTGTTTGTTTGGACTGTTGAGGATGCAAATTCCTTTCAGGAAATTTCCCATCAAGCAGGACGCTTTGTAGTTGTAGTTTTAACATAGTTTACTCTAAATTCTTTTAGGATTGTCCTTAATTAATTAGATTTATTAATTGTGTTTTTAATTAGTAAAGTTGATAGGTGAGCCATAGTAGACATTCAAATAGTTATGGCCCTCATAATTAAGGCTAGAAGTATTTCAACAAATTCGAGGTGTGCTGTGCCAAACAAAAGTATTAAATGCACGGCCCTCCTTTAATTAATTTGTTTGCTTTTCTTTAGAACTCGAGGCGTTCCATTTAGAAAATTTGCATGGCCCTTGCGAAGTTGTAAATGCGTAGTTGCTTTAGGAGCATTATTTTAATAATTTACCTTCCTAAACTCGGGTGTGCATTTTATGTGATCCAAATTCAAATCTTAACAACGTTGAATAAAATGTGTTTCGGATTGCGGGTGCATTCATGTGACGAGATCCAAAGACATGTTTGAGATGACGTTGAAATCTTCCTTAAAATAATTAAAAGTAGTTTAAAGTTAAAATGCACATAGTTTCAAAAGTGTTTTAAAATCATATAATCAGGCCAATTTTATGTCACGACCCCAGTTCACCCTCTATGAACATGTCGTGATGGAACCTAGTTCCTACAACTAGGTAAGCCCAACAATGCGAAAATAATTACCTAACTTGCGAAAAGATTAAATAAAGCTAAACACATTAAAATAACAACTGCATTTAAGGCCGCTCGGCCTATACAACTCAAAACGTAATGCGAAAGTCTACAACTCAATCCCAAAACCCAAAAACTCACAGGAACCACAGGCTAATAGAAACTTAGTACGCTGCTCTAACTCCAGAATATCTAAACAACTGAGAGAAAAAGGAATAATCTAAATACTAAAGCTGGAACAGAATAAAGACTCCTGGTCTGCGGACGCGGCAGATATACATCGAAGTCTCCGTGTATCTCCTCGCCTCAAGTATAGTACGCCTGAGTAGAGGTACCTGGATAATCTGCACATGAAAAACATGCACATGAAGAGCATGAGTACTCCACAGCGGTACTCAGTAAGTGCCAAGCCTAACCTCGGTTGGGTAGTGACGAGGAAGGTCAGGGCCCTTCTGAGGCAAAATATAATAATAATTAACAATATGAAAAATCTGACAGAAATAATGAATATAGCAATGAGATAGTACAGGTCAACGAGGCAATAACAACTACAAAAGAACAGAGTAAACACAACTCAATACCAATGATAACAATGAAGGGTCTCCCAGGATACCGTCCTGTAGCCCTTTTTCTCAACTATCCATTGCATCTCCCGGGATACCGTCCCGTAGTCCATCATATGTGTATATCCGAAGGATCTCCCAGGATACCATCCAGTAGTCCAACTATAAATGTGCAGGGGTATTGTAACACCCCGGAAAAATGTTGAAGTACTTAAGCGCTATTAAGAAAGGTGACGTGCGCTAATTATATTATTTTGTCTACGAACGAGGATTTATCAATATGATGGATATCAATTGGATATGATAATAAGTGTACGAGGAATATTATAAGTTATTTGGGGCCTTTGGACATGCCTAAGTGTGAGCCAAGTGGGAAAAACTATATGATAGGCTAAAATTCCAAAACAAATGTGCACAAGACCTTACTTTGGACGAGAATATACGCATATATATATGGTTTTTATGTGATGAAAAACCTATCATGTGAAAGGTCTCTATGTCTAGTTTCCAACTCTTCTAACCATTCATCATTTGGACATTCCTACACAAAGTTATGATCAAATTACCAAAGGCTGGAAAATGCGATCCAGTGTCAAATCTGCGACCACAAAACCTGTCGCATTTCGGACTTTGCGGTCGCATTTATGTCGCAGACTAGGCCAGTGTAGCCCAGTTTTAATCGCCAATTTTGTGGTGCATTATGCGGCCAGTATTCTCATTCTGCGGTCCGTTCTGCTATAGCAGACCCGACTTCGAAGGGTTAATTCCCCTATTTTCATGACCCGACCACATTTTGATAAATAGGCTTTGGGTTTCATTTTGGGGTGATTTTCTGAGCATTCTAGAGAGAAGTGTGAGCATTTTAGAGAGAGAACGGGGAACTCACCATTAAATCATCCAGTCTTGCATCAATCTTCAAGAATCAAAGAACCCAATCACAAGTTCTTCATCAAAGAGGTAAGGTTCTATACCCTAGTCTTCAATCTCGTTTTTTAGGTGATTGTTGAGTAAGAATTCATGTGAAAACTAGAGATAAGTTACTTGTGGTCATTGTTAGTCAATAATATGGGATTATCATCAAATATCCTAACTAGATTACTTATTTTGGGGTGAAATCCGAAGGTTTGAGCCTAGAGATTTGAAAATAAGATTTGATGATTTGGAGGCCGAATTGTTGTCGGATTTTTGTAAAATTTGTATGGTTGGACTCGTGGTTGAATGGGTTGTCAGATTTTGTGAGTTTCCTCGAATTCTGAAGTGTGGGACCGGGGGCCGGGTTTGAGCAATTTTGGGATTTTGATGTTAAATTAGATATTTTTGAGAGGGCTTCGCTCCCTTAGCATATTTTAAAGATTATGTACTGATTGTTGCTAGATTTGGAGCATTCAGAGGTCGATTCGTGCGGACGAGGCATCGCGAGCTAGAGTTTGGACCGGATCGAGGTGAATAATGTTTGTAAATGACATCTTGAGGGTTTGAAACCCCGGATTTGCACACCATAGTGCTGTGTTGAGGTGACTTACCGGATAGCGAGCGCGGGGTAGAGCACCGTTGGGGATTGTGACTTGGTCCATCCTGATTGATGAAATTACTACGTATTTGACTGAAACTACTTGTTATCATCATAATTTGGGTTGATTTCCATATTTTTGCGTCGTGCCAATTAGTTGAACCCTTCGGCGATTGTTGTCAATAATTCCTCACTGATTTAGTTATATATTTGAAGTCAGTCATGTATTTTCCACTGTTTTAAAACTCATCCAAGTTATTATGCCTTAAATACTCGAAATGATATTTTCATAAATTATTTTGGGACTGAGCACCTTGATTTATTGTTGCCCGAGTGGCTTATGTGATTATATTGACTGAGTAAGGACGATAACCTGTATTGTGAGGATACTTATGGATCGGGTTGCGTGCCGCAGCAGTGAGCATGGGTACCATCTTGGTTAGGTAACAATGACTGACCAGAGCGGACAAACTTTAGACAGTGGTAACAATAGCACTGTAGGACGCGTCTTGGTCAGGAAACAATGACTGACCAGAGCGAACAAACATTAGACAGTGGTAACAATGGCACTGTAGGACATGTCTTGGTCAGGTAACAATGACTAACCATGAATAAATTGATGCCATGAGATGGTTTGATATTGCGCTTGGGCTGTAGGAGCCCCTCTGGAGTCTGTACACACCCTTAGTGGGCGCTGTCGATGATAAATAAATGGATGTCTCGGGTTGCACACTGCAGTGGGTACCAGAGTGTACTGTCATATGCATTGCATTACACTCATGCATTTGTTCTTATCTGTATTATCTGTCATAATATTTCTGCACTTTTATTTCATTGGCTTTTATGCTACTTTTTGCAATAATTACCTGATATCCTGGCATTATCTGTTAATGGAGTGTTGTGACCGAGTGGCTGACTTATGTGCTTGTTTGCACTAATTGTTTTGCATTCATTTGCTTAATTGTTGGAAAAAGACATTTTCAAAAGAGGTTTTAAACTGAGCCAAGATATTTCTAAAGATTTCATAGCTTTACTATTTTTTTCAAAGGGTTTACACTGCTCCTATATAGCAGGATGGCTTGCTTTACGTGATTTCTTACTGCTCAGTTGTTATTTACCCTTATTACTCTCTGAGTTGGAGTACTCACTTTACTCCATGCACCTTGTGTGCAGATGTAGGTATTTATACACCCGGCAGCGGTTTTTGGTTGATTGGAGGCAGGGTTATCGGAGTTTTAGCAAGGTGGCTGTCAGCGTTCGCAGCACCGCTTTTCTCCCCTTATGTTCATCGGTCCGGTTTTGTATATTTCAGACCTTGTAGTTGTATTTATATTCTAATAGATGCTCATGACTAGTGACACCCAGATGTCGGGCTGAGTTGGGTTAGATTTCTGTAGTTGTATTTTTTTCTATACTTCCGCTATTTGGTATTAATAAACCATATTGTACTATAAATGTGTTAAATAATTTCTTTAAGGGTTTGTCACACCTCCTTTTTCCGAAAGGCTTTTATCGGCCTTTTCTACACCCCGGGAAGAGATATAGTAATAAAGGAGTTTTTTCCAATTTAAGGACAATCAAAACGGGATTCATTTTTATTTAAAAAATCAGAGTCGCCACTTGGGAGATTTATGGTGTCCCAAGTCACCGTTTTGAATCCCGAATCGAGGAAGGGTTTGACTCTGTTTAACAGTCGCGAACCAGAAATCCGAGTAAGGAATTCTATTAACCCGGGAGAAGGTGTTAGGCATTCCCGAGTTCCGTGGTTCTAGCACGGTCGCTCAACTGTAATATTTGGCTACAATTAATTTTTTTTATACATGTTATCCTATTTGTACGCTTTTAGAATTAAATACCGCTTTTTGTCAAATTTTTATTTTTAAGAAAGTGAACGTTATTTAGGAACATGTTTTCGGATCACGTTACATGAAATGCACCCGGATCCTCGACACATTCTTATTCAACGTTTTAGGATTTGGATTTAGGTCGCATGAAATGCACACCCGAGTTTAGGAATGTAATTTTATTAAAATCGTGTCTAAAGAGACTAACGTGTTGTTATCTTTTGGGAAGGCCGTGAAATTTGCTAAACGGCCCATCCCGAATCTCTAAGTATTTTTGATTAAGTATATAATGAGGGCCCCGCAATTGTATATTTGATTTGGCGAGGCTCGTCCCATTTTTATTATTAAAGGTCAATCCTAAAATAAGCTATATTTTCCTATTCACTATTTGTCTCTAAAGGATAGCTAATTTACAAATAATTTCGGGGCTCGAATTCAAGTCTGAATTCAAACAAAAGGGAAGACCCTTTTAACTTGAACTCTGCTACCTAATTCGAAGCTTATTTTTATATTAGAACTAATGGATCAATTGTTATTAATTAACGGTGACTTCAAAGAAACGCTCACTTGCCCAGACCTTGAAACTGGGCCTGAAATTGGCCCAATTCCGCACCAGCTAGCTGTGCAAAGACTTGGAGATCGAATCCGGCAACGTTCAATTCGAACTTGAAAGCAAATCCAGCCTCGCTGGAATCAGCATTCCGTTCGTCTCAAATAAATGAGTTGAGATTGAATTTCAATTACTAATCTCTTGAGAGTTATGGAATCCCAACTTTTCAAACTTATTCACACATGATCCAATGGT
>MU714547.1:0-20254 GCA_026770625.1 Nicotiana glauca
AGTAAGGCAAATATGAAAGAGAATCCAAATCAAGTACTTAAGTAAAAATCCGGGTTTCAACAATTTGCTCAAGTAAGCGCGCGTCACCTCACGTACAAGGCATTCAATTACCAATTATCACATCCTAAGGGGTGAAGTCCCCCATACAAGGTTAGGCAAGCCACTTACCTCGAACCGGTGCAAAATCAACTAGGGAACGATGCCCTTGCCACGAGTATNTGAATTTAAAAGATGGATTTAACTACTAAATGATGGAATATAACTTAAAAGGATCATAGAAATGTTACCCAATAATCTCCTCTTCAAAATCCTCTCAGAATCGCCCTTGCCTGAGCTCAAAATTGATTTTCAAACTTATGAAATTAAACCCTCGATATTTCCAATTTCTGCCCAGGAATTTCCGCTTCTGCGGACAAGGGACCGCTTCTGCGGTCCCTCTTAAGCGGCAAAATAACCGCTTCTGCGGTTTCTCATTAAAGGGGGGAGTTCTGCTTTTGCGCACACATGACCGCTCCAGCGGTTCCGCTTCTGCGAAAAGATGACCGCTTCTGCGGTTTCTGAGGGGAAGCCAAAAATTACTTCTGCGATTAAGAAACCGCTTTTGCGGCTCCGCTTTTGCAGATAGCTGATCGCTTCTGCGGTCTCAGAGGAAAAGGGGCCAACTCACTTCTGCGGCGCAAAGGCCGCTTTTGCGACGCCGCTTCTGCGGTTCCCAAACCGCAGAAGCCTGCTGCAATTTTTCCTTCTAACTTCCAAAACTAACCCGTTGAGCATCCGAAATCATCCCGGGACCCCAACCAAAAACACCAATACCACCTAATACGTTATTCGAACTTTTACCAATCCTCAAAAGACCTCAAACAACTCCGAAACCCGATTAAATCAAGGATTCAAGCCTAAGAATTTCAAATTCTAACCAAATACGCTTTCGATCAAAAACCTAACCAAACCTCGTCCGAATGACCTGAAATTTTGCACACACATCCCAAATGAAATGACGGAGCTACAGCAACTTCCAAAATTCAAATCCAACCATCGGATCAAAAACTCACTATCGGACCGGAAACTTCAAAAATTCAAACTTCAGCATTTCGAGCCTAAATGAGCTACGGACCTCCAAATAACATTTCGAACATGCTCCTAACCCCAAAATCACCTAACAGAGCTAACGAAACCATCGGATTTCCATTCCTAGGTTTTCTTCATATTGTTCCGAATACGAACTATTTTTCAACTCTTAAACTTTCATTTAGGGACTAAGTGTTCCAAAACACTCCGAATCCTAATACCGAATGTCTCGGCAATCCAAAATAGCAGAAATGAACTTAGAGAAAGCAGTTAATGGGGAATCGGGGCATAAATTCCAAAAACGACCGGCCGGATCGTTACACTTATGGAGAGTGTCACCTGGGAAAGCTTGCTTCATATAGCACTAGTCGTCTCTCAGGTTGGAGAAGGAGCCTAGACTCCTGCTACTCGCACTCCAGAGCAGATGGCTCCCCAGTTTCAAACTCTAGCAGCTCAGCCAGTTGGAGCAGTTCATCCGGGTGTGGTAGCTTAGAACGATGATGAAGCGGCTATGTCTGTTGATGCCTTATAGAGATTGGATAGGTTCACCAAGCTCTTCACTACCACTTTTAGCGGTGCATCTTCTGAGGATCCCCAGGATTATTTAGACAACTGTCATGAGGTTCTTAGGAACATGGGGATAGTGGAGACCAATAGGGTCGACTTTGCTACTTTTTGCTTATCTGGATCCGCCAAGACTTTATGGAGTGATTATTGTTTGGATAGACTAGTTGGGTCACCAGCTTTGACTTGGGACCATTTTTTTCAGCTATTTATGGAGAAGTTTCTTTCGATCACTCAAAGAGAGATCTATTGGAGGCAGTTTGAGCGTCTCCAGTAAGGTTATGTGACTGTTACTCAGTACAAGACCAGATTTCTTGACTTGGCCTGTCATGTTCTTCTAATACTTCCCACTTAGAGGTAGAGAGAGAGAGGGGGGAGGTTCATTGAGGGACTCATTCAGCCTATTCGACTTCAAAAGGCTAAGGAGACGGGGAGTGAGATTTCCTTTTAGGATGCGACCAATGTGGATAGGAGGGTTGAGATGGTTCTACTCGTAGGGAGATGGTCAGGGGTCTGACAAAAGGCCTCGTCATTCAGGCAGATTCAGTGGCGCATCATCTGGAGATAGGGATTCGTATGGTAGAGGCCATCCTCCCAAGCCTTTTCAATCAACACTTCAGGTTTCTCACGGTGCTTCAGGTGGCTGTGGTTCTCATATGCAGTATTCTGATCAGTAGTCCTACAGTGCACCGCCTGCTCCTATCAGTGCACCTCCGCTCCAGAGCTTTCATGGTCGTCAGTTCCAGTAGCAGAAGGCTTGTTTTTCTTGCGGCAACACGAGGCATATTTCTAGGTTTTGTCCTCGAGCACCGAGCAGTTCTCAGCACTAAGGTTCTCGTGCCATGGTTCAGGCATCGAGTGTTCCACCGTCTGCCCACCCATCTAGAGGTAGAGGTAGAAGTGCTAGAGGTGGAGGTAGAGGTATTAGAGGTGGAGCTCATGCCGCTAGAGGTGGAGGCCAGCCAACAGCAGGCCATCCCAGAGATATAGTTCAGAGTGGTGGGGCCCAGCCCCGATGTTATCCTTTTCCAGCTAGGCCTGAAGTTGAGGCTTCCGATGTAGTTATCACAGATACTGTTCTAATTTGTAGTAGAGATGCTTCAGTTTTTTTTTATCCAGGATCTATGTACTCCTATGTGTCATCTTATTTTATACTATATTTGGTCATGCCTAGTGATTCCTTGAATGCTCCTGTATATGTGTCTACACTGATGGGTGATTCTATTGTGGCAGATCATGTCCGTCGCTCTTGTATAGTTATGATTGGGGGTCTTGAGAACCGAGTAGCCTTGTTACTTCTAGACATGGTTGATTTTGATGTTATATTTGGGATGGACTAGTTATCACCTTACCACACGATCTTGGACTGTCATGCCAAGACTTGTGACCTTAGCCTTGCTGGGGTTGCCTCATTTAGAGTGGAGAGGGACTCCTAGTCATTCTACCCGTAGAGTTATCTCATATATGAAGGCTCGACGCATGGCCGAGAAGGGGTGCTTGGCCTATTTGGCATATGTTCGTAATTCTAGTGTCGAGGTTCCTTCTATTGATTCTGTGCTTTTTGTTCATGAGTTTCCTGTGGTATTTCCTTCAAACCTGCCGGGTATGCCACCCGACAGGGATATTGACTTCTGCATTGATTTGGCTCCGGGCACTCAGCCTATTTCCATCCTGCTTTATCATATAGCCCCACCTGATTTGAAAGAGTTGAAGGAGCAGTTGCAAGACTTGTTTGAGAAAGGCTTCATTAGACCTAGTGTCTCGCCTTGGGGTGCGCCAGTGTTGTTTGTTAGGAAGAAGGATAGATCGATGCGAATGTGTATAGATTACCGGCAGTTGAACAAGGTTACAATCAAGAATAAGTATCCATTGCCGAGAATTTATGATTTGTTTGATTATCTTTAGGGTGCCAAGGTATTTTTGAAGATTGACTTGAGATCTGGCTACCATCAGTTGAGGGTTAGGGCATCTGATGTCCCCAAGACAGCTTTCCGCACTCGGTACAGGCATTATGAGTTCTTGGTGATGTTATTTGAGTTGACCAATTCCCCATCAAATTTTATGGATTTGATTAACCAAGTGTTCAGGCCTTACTTGGATTCATTCGTAATAGTCTTCATTGATGATATTTCGATTTATTCCTGTACCTGGGAGGAGCATGAGCAGCATCTGAGAGTTGTTCATCCGACTTTGAGAGATAGCCAGTTGTATGCTAAGTTTTCGAAGTGCGAGTTTTGGTTGGGGTCAGTTGCTTTCTCGGGTCATGTTGTTTCAGCAGAGGGTATTCAGGTAGATCCAAAGAAGATAGAAGCAGTCAAGGACTACCCTAGACCCACATTAGCTATAGAGACTCAGAGTTTCTTGGGTTGGCAGCCTATTATCATTGGTTTATGGAGGGGTTTTCATATATTGCAGCCCCGATGACCAGGTTGACCCAGAAGGGTGCCCAGTTTAAGTGGTTGAACGAGTGTGAGGCGAGCTTTCAGAAGCTTAAGACAGCTTTTACGACGGCGCCGGTGTTGGTTTGGCCTACAGGTTCAGGGCCATATACAATTTATTGTGATGCATCTCGTATTGGACTTAGTGCAATTTTGATGTAGGATGGAAAGGCCATTGCTTATGCTTCACGTAAGTTGAAGATTCATGAGAAAAACTATCCGGTTCATGATTTGGAGTTTGCATCCATTTTTCACGTGTTGAAGATTTGGAGGCATTATCTATATGGTGTGTCATGTGAGGTGTTCATGGATCACAAGAGTTTGTAATACTTGTTCAAGAAAAAGGAGTTAAATTTGAGGCAGGGGAGGTGGTTAGAGTTATTGAAAGACTATGATATTACCATCTTATATCATTCGAGGAAGGCCAATATGGTGGCCGATGCTTTAAGTAGGAAGTCAGCCAGTATGGGTAGTCTTGCGTATATTCCGGTCGGTGAAAGACCGCTTGCTTTGGATGTTCAGGATTTGGCCAATCAGTTCGTGAGATTGAATGTTTCTGAGCCCAGTCGTGTATTAGCTTGCGCAGTCGCTCGTTCGTCTTTATTGGAGCATATTCGAGATAGGCAGTATAATGATCCTTATTTGTGTATCCTTAGAGACACGGTGCAGCAAGGTGGTGCCAAGCAGGTCACATAAGGAGATGATGGAGTTTTGAAGATGCAGTGTTATATTTGTGTGCCTAATGTGGATGGACATCGGGACTTATTTCTATAGGAGGCCCATAGTTCTCGGTACTCTATTCATCCGGGCGCTGCTAAGATGTATCCGGATTTGCGCCTGCACTATTGGTGGAAGAGGATAAAGAAGGATATTGTTGCGTATGTGGTGCGATGTTGAATTATCAGTAGGTAAAGTACGAGCATCACAGACCTAGTGGTTTGTTTCAGAGGATTGAGCTTCCCAAGTGAAGTGGGAGCATATCACTATGGACTTTGTTGTTGGACTCCCACGGACTCAGAAGAAGTTCGATGCAGGGTGGGTCATTGTTATAGGCTAATTAAGTCAGCGCATTTCATTTCTGTGGTAGTCTCATATTCTTCTGAGAGGTTAGATGAGATCTACATGCGGGAGATTGTTCATCGTCATGGTGTGTCTGTGTCTATCATTTCTGATCACGGTACATAGTTTACCTCGCATTTCTGGAGAGCAGTTTAGCGAGAGTTGGGCACATGGGTCGAGTTGAGCACAGTATTTCATCCTCAGATGGACGGGCAATACGAGCGTACTATTCAAATTTTGGAGGATGTGCTCCAAGCTTATGTCATTAACTTTGGAGGCTCATGGGATCAGTTTTTGCCTTTAGCAGAGTTTACCTACAACAATAGTTACCAGTCGAGTATCTAGATGGCTCTTTATGAGGATATATATGGTAGGCGGTGTCGGTCGTCGGTTGGATGGTTTGAGCTAGAAGAGGCTCAGTTGTTGGGTACAGATCTAGTACAGGATGCCTGGAAAAGGTCAGGATTATTCAGGATAGGCTTCGTATAGCTCAGTCCAGGCAAAAGAGTTATGCTGATCGTAAGGTTCGTGAAGTGGAATTAATGGTTGGCGAGCGGGTGTGGCTTCGAGTGTCGCCTATGAAGGGCATGCTAAGATTTGGAAAGAAGGGCAAGCTTAGCCCTAAGTTCATTGGCCCGTTTGAGATTCTTGATCGAGTGGGAGAGGTGGCTTATAGACTTGCGTTGCCGCCGAGTTTATCAGCCATGCATCTAGTGTTTCATGTGTCCATGCTTCGGAAATATCACGACGATCCATCCAAAGTGTTAGACTTCAGCACTGTCCAGTTGGACAAGGACTTGTCATATGAGGAGGAGCCGATAGCTATTCTAGACCGGCAGGTTCGCCATTTGAGATTGAAAAGTTTCCCTTATGTTCGTGTTCAGTGGAGAGGTCAGCCTGTGAAGGTATCGACCTGGGAGTCCGAGTTCGATATGCGGAGCCGTTATCCCTGTCTTTTCCCCGACTTAGTTACTTCCTTCTTATGTCCGTTCGAGGACGAACGGTTGTTTTAGAGGTGGAGGATTTGATGATCCAAAAGGTCATCACTTGATTTATGAGTAAATTCTATGTTTCGAGGCCTTAGAAGCCTTTTTTCCTTACCTTGATTTGCGTGCATGGTCTGGGCATATATCCAGAATGATTTTATGTGGAAATGTGTCCATTTCTCCTCAAGTTTCTCTCTCCCTGCTAGTGCACTCCCTTTTGCTTTCTAATTTTCCGGCGCCGACAACCTCAGGTAAGTCATCCTTTCTCTCTCCTGCTCCTCTCCCTCCTTCCTCTCTCCTCCCTCCTCCTCTCTTTTCTCCACCCCTTTTCTCTTTTTTCTCTACCCTTTCTCTCTCTTTTCTCTATTTCATCGCCGGAATTTCTAGCCAGCGACCTCCAAGCGCCTCTCCTCTGTCTTCCTTCTCTTCTCATCACTCCCTTATTTTCTCTTACCCCCATAAACCTATCTCTCTCTCCCTGCTGATCGTTTTTCCCAGCCCTTCTTGAGCCCAAATTTCAGTCCATAAACCCTAGCAGCCTCATAGGCGACCTCTGTCCGACGACCCCCCTTATTGCCCCTCCCTTTTTGACTTTGTCCAGGTCTACCCCTGCGACCGGTTGACAACCCCCCTCTCTAGTGGTTTCGTGGTGGTTGTGTGTGATTTTTCAGGTAACTAGTTGTGGTTGCCCAAGCAAGCGCAAGGCGTACGTGCAAGGAGAGTGGAGCATCACCAGCTAGTATGTGCAAAGATTGGCGGGAGCGGGAAGGACGCACGAGATTTTTGTGACCTCGGGTTTATCAAGTCATATTTCTAGGTTCTTTCCATTGGGAGTTGGTAACCCTCGCTTTCTTGTCTCTTTCTTTATGTTAGTTAAATTGTGGCTATTTAGTTAGCATCACTTTAAGCATATTTTTAGAGTACTTGTAGTTGCTACCTATTATTTTCTATTTTCTGGAGTATGTCGTATGTATAGTGGCTGTGGTCTGGGATGGTCGATTAAGGTCATGGCCTCGAGAGGTGCCGGCGGTGAGAAGGGGTGGGGAGGGGGTCAGTGGATGGGACGGGAGGCAAGGAGGGTAAGGGGAAAGAGGGAGCTTGTAGATTGAGGATCGGGTCATGGAACATAGGCACGCTGACAGGTAAGTCTATTGAGTTGGTGAAGATTCTCCAGAAAAGGAAGGTTTATATAGCTTGTGTCCAGGAGACTAGGTGGGCAGGGTCGAAGGCGAGGAACGCGGACGAGTATAAGTTTTGGTACTCTAGGGTCGTGACGGGTAAGAATGAAATGGGTATCTTGGTGGATAGGGATCTTCGAGAGTCTGTGGTTGAGGTTAGGCGAGTGAATGACAGGCTAATGTTTATTAAGTTGGTGATCGGTGAGTGCACCCTCAATATCGTTAGCGCTTACGCGCCACAAGCGGGTTTGGACGAGGAGGTTAAGAGGCGTTTTTGGGAGGGTTTGGACGAGATTGCGCGTAGTATTCCACCTACTGAAAGGTTATTTATTGGAAGGGATTTTAATCGACATATTAGGTCGGCTGCTGGTAGTTATGGCGAGGTGTATGGTGGCTTTGGTCTTGGGGATAGGAATGGAGGAGGTATTTCGATGTTATACTTCGTTAAGGCTTTCGACCTAGTAATTGCGAACTCGATTTTTCTGAAAAGGGAGGAGCATCTGGTTACTTTCCAAAGTTCAGCGGTGAAGACTCTGATTGATTACCTTCTCCTCAGAAGATATGATAGAGGGTTGTGCAAGGATTGCAAGGTTATCCTAGGAGAGACCTTCACGACTTAGCACAGGCTCTTAGTGATGGTCATCGGCATTATGATGAAGAGGAATAAGAGGTATGCTCGTGGCCGACCGAGGATTAGATATAGAGCTTTAACCAAGGATAAAGCATAGGAGTTGGAGGGAAGGTTATTCGTTATGGGAGCTTGGAGGATTAGTGGAGACGCAAGCACTATGTGGTCAACGATGGCGAATAACGTGAGGGAGGCGGCGAGAGAGGTGCTAGGGACATCGAAGGGTTTTTCTGGTAGGCACCAAGGCGACTGATGGTGGAATGACATAGTCCAAGGTAAACTAGAGGCGAAGAAGGTGGCGTACGCGAAATTGGTAGGGAGCACAAGCGAGGAGGAGAGGAGAGCAAATAAATAGGGGTACAAGGTGGCGAGGAAAGAGGCAAAGCTGGCGGTCACGGAGGCTAAGAATGCAGCATTTGGTCGTCTATACGAGGAATTGAGGGATAAAGGCAGGGACAGAAAGTTGTTTCGGTTGGCTAAAGTGAGGGAGAGGAAGGCCCCGGATCTGGACCAAGTAAGATGCATCAAAGAAGAGGATGGTATTGATAGGAGAGTCCCACATTAAGCTGAGATGGCAGACGTACTTCTACGGTCTTCTAAACGAGGAGGGGGATCGGGATATAGTGCTAGGGGATTTGGGGCATTCGGAGAGTCTTCGAGATTTTAGGTATTGCAGGCACATTAAGGTGGAGGAAGTCGTGGGGGATTTTCATAGGATGAGTAGGGGTAGAGCGACCGGGACAGACGAAATTTCGTTTGAGTTTTGGAAGTGTGTGGGTAGAGCGGGATTGGAGTAGCTGACTGGGTTGTTTAATGCTATTTTTAGGACAGAGATGATGCCGAAGGAGTGGAGGTCGAGTATAGTGATACCGTTGTTCAAGAACAAAGGTGATATCTAGTGTTGTAACAATTATAGGGGTATCAAGTTACTTAGCCATACCATGAAAGTCTGGGAGATGGTGGTGGAGGCGAGGGTGAGGAAGATGACGTCTATATTCGACAACTAGTTTGGGTTCATGCTAGGTCACTCCACTACGGAAGCTATCCACCTTATTAGGAGGTTGGTGGAATAGTACAGGGATAAGAAGAAGGATCTGCATATGGTGTTTATTGACTTGGAGAAAGCATATGACAAGGCCCTTAGGGAGGTGCTCTGGAGATGTCTTGAGGCAAAAGGCGTGTCGGTAGCCTACATAAGAGCGATCAAGGACATGTATTATGGAGCTGAGACTAAGGTTAGGACAGTGGGAGCCGACTCAGAATATTTCCTGGCTGTTATGGGATTAAACCACGGCTCTGCGCTTAGCCCGTTCTTAATTGCCTTGGTAATGGATGCACTGACACACCATATTCAAGGGGATGTGCCATGTTGTATGATATTTACTGATTACATAGTCCTAATTGATGAGATGAGGGTTGGTGCTAACGAGAGGTTGGAGGTTTGGAGACAGACCCTCGAGTCTAAGGGTTTCAAATTGAGCAGGTCTAAGATGGAGTACCCGGAGTGCAAGTTTAGCGCTGAGTCGAGGGAAGCAGTTAGGGACGTGATGCTTGGATCACAGGTCATCCCCAAGAGAGATAGCTTCAAGTACCTTTGGTCGATGATTTAGGGAGACGGAGAGATTAACGAGAACGTCACTCACCGTATAGGAACGGGCTGGATGAAATGGAGGCTTGCATCTGGAGTCTTGTATGATAAGAAAGTGCAACCGATACTCAAAGGTAAGTTTTATAGAGCTGTGGTTAGACCGCCCATGTTGTATGGGGTAGAGTGTTGGCCGGTTAAGAACTCCCATATCTAGAGGATAAAGGTCAGAGATGAGGATGCTGAGGTGGATATGCGGGCACACTAGGATAGACAAGATTAGGAATGAAGATATTTGGAAAAAGGTGGGCGTGGCACCTGTGGATGACAAGATGTTGGAAGAGAGGCTTGGATGGTTCGGGTACGTGCGGAGGAGAAGCCTTGATGCTCCGGTGAGGAGGTGTGAGCGGTTGGCCGTGGTGGGTACGAGAAGAGTTAGAGGGAGGCTTAAGAAGTAATAGGGATAGGTGATTAGGCAGGACATGGTACGACTGCAAACTTTCGAGGACATGGCCCTTGATAGGAAGGTTTGGAGGTCAAGCGTTAGGGTTGTAGGTTAGGGGGTAGTAGAGATTTCCTTACTTAGGGTTGATCTTAGATGGCTTGCAGTTTATGTTGAGTCTGCACTATCCTTGCTATTTATGTTAGCCTCGTACCTTGGATATTGGTTACTATTATTGCATGTCATTTATTTTTTGGTTGTTATGCTTTTGTTACTATTACAGTTTTCTACTAGAGTTACTAATGAATTGTCTTTTCTAATTTTTATTTTTGTCTTTCTGAGCTGAGGGTCTATCAAAAATAGCCTCTTTGCCCAATCGGGCTAGTGGTAAGGTCTGCATACACATTACCCTCCTCAAACCCCACTTTGTTGGATTTTACTGGGTAGATGTTGTTATTGTTGTTGGCTTTAAAAATGAATTTAAGTTGACTTCAGTCAATATTTTCGGTAAACGGATTCGGACCTATAATTTGATGGTCTTGGAGGGTCCGTAGGAAAATATGAGACTTGGGCGTATGCCCGAAATCGAATTCCGAGGTCCCAAGCCCGAGAAATAAATTTTTGAAAGAAATTATTTTACTGAAAATATAAGAATATTTGGAAATTTGATTATATTTGAAATTTATGGTGTCAGGACCTTTTTTGGTTCCGGTGCCCGGTACAAGTTCAATATGACAATTAAGATGCAAAAATTTAGTAAGAAACGGAAGTCGTTTGATGTGATTCGGACCCGTATTTGTGAAGTTTGAAACTTTGAAATTTTTGAGATTTTTATACTGAATTCGTTGTTTAAGATATTATTTTGGAGATTTGATCGTACGAGTAAGTCCATAGGATATTTTTGAGGTAGTGTACATGTTTGGTTGGGAGCCTCGAGGGCTCGGGTGAGTTTCGAATAGGCGTTGGAGTGTTTTTGGACTTAGAAAATCTGGTGTTTTTTATGTTTGCTGGCGTCGAGGTTTTTATGCTATGCGATCACATTTGAAGGTTCGCGATCGCATAGTGTAGTCTCAGGGGGGGCCTATTTTGTTCTATTCGATCGCATAGAAAGGTCTGTGATAGCATAGAGTTAATTCTGGGGGTCATCATTTGTTCTATGCGATCGCATAGGTAGGTCCTCGATAGCATAGAGTTAATTTTGGGGGTCATCATTTGTTCTATGTGATCGCATAGGTAGGTCCGCGTTAGCATAAAGTTAATTCTGGGGGTCACCATTTATTCTATGCGAACGCATCCAATCGTGTGGGAACGCATAGGCTCCATGTCCAATTATTTTAAAACAATAGCAAAACGCGATTTCTTCAAAACTTCATAACTTTTTCACTTAAACTCGAACTTGGGCGATTTTTGAAGAGGGATTTCACCACAAAACCATAGGTATGTGTTCTTAGAATTGTTTTCTTCAATTTCCATTAACACCCATTAGATTTCTAGGCCTAAATCATGTTTTTAGGGATAAAAAATTGGGGATTTGAGTAGAGTTAGGGCTTTTTGAATAATTGGAATTTAGACCTCGTTTTGGGGTCGGATTCCGAAACTAATTACATATTCAGGCTCGTGGGTGAATGGGTGATCGGGTTTTGGTCCGAACCTTGTGTTTTGACCAAGCGGGCTCGGGGTCAATTTTTAACTTTTTCGGGAAATTGATAGATAACCTATAATTTAGCATTGAGATTGAATTATTTAGCATTTATTGATGTTGTTAAATTAATTTGGACTATATACAAGTAATTTGGAGGCGAATTATAAAGGAAAAGCGGTATTTGAGGCTTGAGTTGGCCGTGGAAGTTTGAGGTAAGTGTTTGGTCTAACCTTAGCTTGAGTGATTAGGAGTTGTGTCTTATTTGCTATGTGTTAACTGTGGAGTATGACATATAGGTATGGTGACGAGTATCTATACGTCGGTGTCAAGCATGCCCGTAAGTCTTGTATTGTAACTGTTATGACTCCGTTGTGGTTTATTCGTGCTTCATATGAGGATTATATTATTATCCCCTTACCGCGATATTGTTGTTTTTGTTATATTATTGTTCCCTTGCCGGGAGGTTGTTGTTATATTATATTTCCTTTTGCCGGGATATTGTTGTTATATTATTATTCCATTGCTGGGATTTTTTTATGATTGGTGTTGATAAATGAAATGGGAGCGGGTTGCACGCCTGCAATGATAATATATGAAATGGGAGGGGGTTGCACGCCTACAAAGGTAATATATAAAATGGGAGTGGGTTGCACGCCTGCAAAGGTAATATATGAAATGGGAGCGAGTTGCACGCCTGCAAAGGTAATATATGAAATGGGAGGGGGTTTCATGCTTGCAACGGTAATATATGAAATATGAGCGGGTTACACACATGCAATGGTACTATATGAAATGGGAGCGGGTTGCACGCCTGAAATAGTACTATATGAAATGTGAGCGAGTTGCATGCCTGCAACAGTATTATATGAAATGGGATCGGGTTGTACGCCTGCAACGGTATTACATGTGTACTTGTTTCTTATTTTATCGTTTGCTAGTAATTGATTTATGGCGTTCCTTACATTTCTCTATTAATTTCTGTTATTACCTGATATACCACACATCATGTTTCCCCCTACTACCTTTAACTGTAAATATCTGCTTTTATTTTGGCTGTATATGATTTAACTACACAGGTTTATTTGGTAGTCTGGTCCTAGCCTCGTCACTACTTCGCCGAACTTAGGCTAGGCACTTACCAGCACATGGGGTCCGTTGTGCTGATACTACACTCTGCACTATGTGCAGATAGTGATACCAAAGCGTTTAGACATCAGTGAGGGTGCTATCTTCAGTTCATTCAGGTGAACCGAGGTAGTCCTGCAGACGTCCGCGGACCTTGACGTCTCCTCCTATCTTTTCTCTTTCTGTTTTTACTTATTCAGAGACAAACTTATGTATTTCCATTCAGACCTTATTTGTAGTATTCTGAGATAGTCTGTGGTTTGTGACACCAAATTTTGGGTAATATTGTACTTCAGATTATGTAGCAGTGTTTGATTGAATTATTAAATTTTTTTGTCTTCCGCATTTCTGGTTATTTAATTTATTCCGATGTTTAATCACTTAGTATATGTTGAACATGTTTAATAAAAGAAAGGTAATGATTTTATAAATATTTAGTTTGTCTAGCTTCCACGAGTAGGCGCCATCATGACTCCCGGGTGTAAAAATCCGGATCGTGACAAGTATTGAGTGATATATAGTGGTGATTGGTTATTGTTATAGTAATGGTTGTTAGTGGTGATGGTTGTAAATGATGGCTAGTGGTGATGACAATTGACATCCGAGCTAGACAGCGTTGATGGTTGTAGCTGAGGATGATGGTAATGGGTGGTGGATGGTGGATGGTTGGTGGTGGTAGTCTATAATGGTGGTGTATAACGATAGCGGCGGTGATTATGGTTAGAGGTGAAAGTATAAGAGTAATAGTGAAATATTATTTTTACCTAAATTCTTGAATGTATAACATTTTAATGATATTAAGACTATATTATAAATCCTAATCATTAGAATCTATTTAAATCCATTAAGTGATTGTAGAATTGAAAAACAAACAGATTTAATGGTTAAAATCTAAAAAAATTAAGATTCAAATCTAAAAAATAAACGTATTTAATAATTAAGATCTAATTGATTAAAATTCAAACTTTCACTAAATTAAATGCAAATAAATGAAGCCTAAGTCACCGCATGGATAAATCTAATCTCATACTTCCTCCGGTCCAAAATAAGTGATTTTTTGGATGTTTTCACACAGATTAAGAAATTCACCTTTTAGCATTAATTGTAATAGAATTGACCATATTAACCTTTACTATCTCACATAAACACTCCTAACACATATTCCAACACTATTTATTTCAAGGACAATATAAAAAAAATAATTAATTCATCCTTAAAATTTGGAAAAATTACTTATTTTGAATCATAAAAAATCATTTATTTTGAACTGGAGGGAGTACTTTTTCATCGGTCCACTTGCAAACATTGACCTAGTACTTCGAAAATTTAATGCATCTATTCTGAGTCTCTGACACGTTGAGATGAGATATTGGAACTAGCTAGGAAGCTATATTGGGGAAATATTTAAACAAATTTTCTATTACGTCCATTGGATACAGTGAAAAATTGACAATAGGAACAATAGGTTAGAACTTAGAACCAATAAAAACTTACTTTATTTTGGTGTTTACCCTAAATCTTACTATTAACTAATCATAATTAATATCAGAAGATATATTAATAACTAACTATTACTATTTGGTCATATCAGTGTATACAAAGATATATATTACATATTAATTGGATTGAGGTAAATATCGAGTACGAATACGTATTTAAAAAAATAAAGTATATATAATTAGATTTTACTAAAATCCACAACATCTAAAAGCTGGTTTCATCATTGATTACACAGAGAATGAAAAAAGGAGAAAAAGAGAAAAATAGTGAAAATTTCAAATCCACATTAAATGTGTATCATATTTAGTTTTAATAAGTAGAGCACGAAATTGGTACAAGTCTAATAACATGTTTGGTCAAATTTCTAAAATCAACTTATTTTGAAAAGTGCTTTTCGAAAAATCTTTTTGGTGCAAAGCAGTTTTTATTTGGCTAATTAATTTATAAAAATACTTTTGAACATCAATTAGTGTTAGACCAATATCACAACCTGTAATCCTATCATAGGCCGTGATGACGCCTAACGTGGCTGCTTGGCAAGCCAATGACTAGTCACCGCAACAAATAGTCCAAACACATCTTAGAACAGTTCGAGAATCAAAATAATAGAAAAGTACTCTCAACCATGCAGATATTAAGTATTATTAAAAGAAATTCGTAAAACGATTCAAATACAAGTCAAATGCTAAATCAACTAATACAAAATACGATCAAACAATCCTCAATCCCAAAATTCAATGTCATGAGTGTATGGCATCTGCTTGAATATACAATACTATTACAATAAATGTTTGGAATAAAACATGGACATAATACACTAAATAAGTAGGAAGTGGACTCTGTGTACTGCAGACCATAACATGAAAAGCAGCTCACCACAAATTCTCCTGGGTAGGTGCACCTACGTGCCTGTGTTACCACCGGATGGATCTATCTCAGCACCTGTACCATTAGGGCAGAAGTATAGTATGAGTACGTAATTCAAGACGTACCCAGTAAGTATCTAGTTTAACATCGAAAAAGTTGTAGCGAGGGGTCGACATTAACACTTACCAGTGATCCAATAATCAAATGTACATGAGAAATAGATAGGTATGAGGTATGACAAGTAGCAACGAAGCATATGAATATGTACAGCATGCTTTCCAACAAAAAAACAAATACGAAACCGTCAAGTACCAATTATTGTCTCGAATGAAGTATATGTGATAATATAGGGCGCAAATGCCAAATCTGAGTCAAGATGCTCAAGTACGCACTAACTCCCTATTGAAATATTCAACACAACCCTGCCAAGACGAACGACCTCCCAGAAGAGTGGTGCGGAGGTGATTAGATATTTCACATAATCTCATCGAGTTTGAACGACCCGATCTCATAAGAGTGGTGCTGAGGCAATCAGCCCGATCCTATAAGAATATTATAGAGATGTTCTCATAAAAGTACTCTTAGGCAAATAGCCCGATCCCGTACAAATATTGAAACTTCCAAACAAGTAAGTCATCACGGGAGTAATTTCATGAGAGAAGATATAATTCTACAACTAATCGGGTAGCACGCCAAATCTTTAAAATAGCAAAGCTCGGTAAAACTATGCAGGTCTAATCTCAGACTAAATCGTGAATTAAAGTAGTTAAAAAGGCAAAATTTACTTAAGTATTACAACTAAAGCATGATGTAAATCTAAGTTTATCGGACGTGTAAAAAATCTACCATACGCTTGTGACCTCGTACGTACATAGCTCTCATACATATAGCGCATAGCAGATAGAACGCCTACGGGGACAAGATCCCCCTTACAAGGTTAGACAAGAGAGTTACCTTGCTCTGAATTCGATGCCGGCTCCTGTGCCTCTCTAACACCTTAAACCAATGCCAAGCAATCCTAAACTATCTAATTAAAACATACCCAAGAACCCATAATTTATCAATTAGAAACAATTCTCGACCCTAAACAAAAAGTCAACCCCGAGCTCGCGTGCCTTGATTCTAAAAAATCTCGAGAACAAAAGTTACTCATACTACCACGAACTCAAACATATAATTTGTTCTCTAACCCATGTCTAATTTCGTGGTCAAATTCTCTTTTTATCGAATTTTAGGTTTCTACAAAATCTCATAATTTCCAATAATTTATAATAATTTTTATGTTAAATTTCATATATAATCGATGTATTTAGCTCACAACAAGTTAGAATAACTTACCTTATGATAGATGATGAAAATGGTCTTCAAGAATCACCTCAAATCGCCTTTGAAATAAGAGAAATGAAATAAACTAAGCTAAGTACCGAAGTTCCAACTTATAAGTCTACATAGGAACTATCCTTCAGTAACGCGGCCAGGCCTTGCATTCGCGAAGCACTAAATACTTATACCAAAATGTTCCTCTTCGCACTCGCGAAACTCCACTCACAAATGCAATTTCTTGCCAAAGCAGCGTTCCGCAAATGTGGCACTGCATTCACGAACGCGAAGGTCAAACCTCCAGTTCCTCGCTTCTTTTTGCTAACACAAAACCCTACTACCACAAGCCGCTGCGAATTCATTCTCACCTCGCACGAACATAAAGCACAAATGACCTCCATCCCAACTCCTTCATCATGAACGCGATGAACACCAGACATTAGAATATCATCCAATTGGACTTTAGGACAGATCGAATAAAGTTATGTGTTTGATGCATCAAGTTGCACTTTAGGAGCAAGATAAACAGCAGGTAGTAAAACCATATGGTGCCTGGTACGGGAATATGTAAGGTAGGGACATAATTTGACAAATTAGTAAAGGCAAAATAAAATTTCATAAAACGGATATTTATTTTCTGTTTGTACAATCTAGAGTATAAGAGCCATATGAAGCAAGCTTCGCAAAAAAAAAAATCCTTTTGTAGGCTTCGCTCTATACCAAAAGGAGAATATCTCAGAACTTTTATATATATACAATATGTTATGTACAAGAGAAGTTTTCAAACTTTATATTGACATTTAGGAAATTTATGTAACTTCAGAGACTCCACTAAAATATTTAAAGATTACCTAAAAGCTCAATAATACTAAGCTCGAGTGTGCTGAGTTTAATCATCTTGCACTTTTATGGAAGAGTCCAAATTCTTTATCCATTATCTTTCAAGCTAAATAATCTAACTCTGACGAAACGTTGCAATCAACTATTATAGCCGGGGTAATTATAAAAAGTAATCTTGCTTCATTTTAGACTTCATACTATATTAAAAATATTTTGATACCACTTAAAATCCGTCTCACTGCATGCCACCCCAACCAAGCCAATCGCTACATTACCTTCCTCTTCTCAACTACATTATTCTCTATCTCCCCTGCCAAGTAATCATACTACTCTATGTGACACAAAATTATCAACACTAACCCCTATGCCTAATCAACCCCGTATTCCATTCATCAACCCTGTTGATGACCATACACCCAAAGACCTTGACATACAGGAACAACCCATCTCAGACCCAAATTTAAACACAACTACCACTTTGGAAAACCATACAACGACCTTGGTACACCACTTTCCAAGAAAACCATCAACTAAACCACCAACACTTTCACTTCCCATGCCTGATCATAAGTGGCCCACCCCAACCCAATCCAACCACGCCATTGATCTACACATCCCAAACGCCACTATTGGAGTACCCTCTCTAGTCATGGATAGAGATGGGACTTCAAGGTTACTCCCTCATCTTCACAATGGAACTCAACTACCAAGAGATCATTCTTCTAGTTCAAAACCCAACATATCTAGCGGAGATTGTTACAGAGGGGATGAGGCTAGGCATGGAGGCAGTAGCTCAAACATAATGGTCCAACATCAACACACCTCTCCTGTTGGATCAGACGAGGGCCTCAACCTCAACCCAATCACCTTGGGCACATCCAATCACTCTACCTCTTCACAGCTTCCATCAGGTTTTAGGGACATTTCTCTTCTACCCTCAACATTACACGGGAATGATATATGCTCCTTGGTTTCAACACATGAACACATTCTCCCCACCGGAGATGATTCTGCCACCAACAAGCACTCAGGAACCACTTCTCCTCTCTTCAGTCCACCAATGACACCACCTCCATCGCCCAAAGAACTAGGAGAGCAAACAAGGCTGGAATTAGCTCAAATAATAGAGGAAATGCGAGAAACACGAACAAAGTTCATTTGGCTCAAGGGGTTCTACCTCTATGCCTCAAAGAACGGGACGCAAAAAAAATTCATTCAGAAATGCCGCCCGATCTCATCACATGCAGTGTCAACTTCAGGGTAAATCAAGATCCATAGGAGGGCAAATACTCCATGGTGATCATACCAACCCTAAAAAGGAACACTACTCAACCACATACCTCTCAAGTGTCTCTGGGAGGGCCAAGTGATGTAGCTTATCTCGATACACCACACAACCCCCAACCTATCAAGAATTTGATCGTTTGGAACTGTAGAGGCTCAAACAATGTAGAATTTAGGCGCCGATTTAGGTCACTGTTGGATAATTACAAGCCAGCCTTAGTTGCACTTCTGGAGACACGCATGCATGATCATACAGTACTTAAAAATGATTTTAATTTCTCCAACATGGCACAAGTTAAGATACAAGGAATTTCAGGTGGCATAACTTTACTGTGGAATGCAGATTTGGTACAAGTGGATGAAATCACAATGACTACACAGGAAAGTTCATTGCATGGTCCAAGTATTGCCTAATCCTACACGATGGTTATTTTCTTCCATTTATACAAGTAATAATGTTCATTCACATAGCATACTATGGCAAAATTTTAAATGCGTATATGAAAATTATAAGGGCCCTTGGTGTCACTACCCGAATTTATCCCACCATCGGGCGTCGTGATGGCGCCTACTAACGTAGCTAGGCCACCAAACAATACAATATTTCTTTATCCACCCTCATCCTAGCAATAATTAAATAAGTGCAGAAGACTTTAGTTTTAACAAAATGATATAAAAATGCAGAAGTTTAAAACATATCTCTACCCAGTATCTGGTGTCACCACTCACGGACTAATAAGGAGTACTAAAAATATCAGTCTGAAAGAAAATACACAAGAGTCTATCTCGATACAAATAAATAAACTGAAGTAACATAGATGAGACTCCGAGCCCGCGGACGTCAGCTAAGCTACCTGAGAGTCTCTGGATTGTCGGCTCCCGGTCTAGAACTGCTGCGGCGGTCCGTAAGCTGCCTCCTAATCTGTGCACAAAATGGCACAGAAGTGTAGCATCAGCACAACCGACCCCATGTTCTGGTAAGTGCTTGGCCTAACCCCGACGAGGTAGTGACGAGGCTAGATAGGACCTACCACAAACAACCTGTACGGATATATATAATAATAGGAGAATACGCTAATCTAAACAGTTAAAAGGGAAGGGAAGCATGCTGGGGGGTACAACAGTTCAAATATAAAAATCGGCTAACAAGAGTGAAAACTGAGCAAGTAATAACTGATAAAGAAATACCGGAAAGCTCAACACACAGAACAATATACTCAGTTCATATTCCCGTTGCGGCGCGCAACCCGATCCTCAACATTTAATGCTGTTGCGGCGTGCAACCCGATCCTCGACAATTAATCCGTTGCGGTGTGCAACCCGATCCTCAATATTTAATAACGTTGCGGTGTGCAACCCGATCCTCAATATTTACCAACAAAACTCACCCAACATCATTCGCAACTGAGGGGCGAGGGGAGTAACATCAAAAATACAAAAGTCCCAACGAGGGAATATATTTAACAACTCAAATATCCCGGCAAGGGAGTGTTCAATTTATACCAAAATCCCGGCAAGGGAGTATTCAATTTATACCAAAATCCCGGCAAGGGAGTATTCAATTTATACCAAAATTCCGGCAACGGATCAATCACAACTTCTTTCAATACTTTCATCTATTACTCATTGGTAGTTATCATTCGAGCCAACACCCCAAAGTGTTAATATTTCATGATTTATCCTCAAACTCTTCACATTATGTAGTTATCATTTATTAGCTTAGAAGAG
>MDKF010312173.1:0-13556 GCA_026770625.1 Nicotiana glauca
ATTTAGTTTACAATTGTAGTTGATAAATTTAGTTGATAAACAAAAGAAAAAAAACCAAAAATGATAGAAGCAAAAATAGGAGCCAAAACACCTTCCTAGACTCCACAAATACTCGACTCCAAATACTCCACAAATATGTTTTCTTGTTGTTCGACGAATTTCAGTGAAGGAATTTAAATTTCATATTCAAATTCAAATTCATCTCCAGAATTCAAAATATTTTCTGATTAATTCACTGAATTCTAATTTAATGTGTGATATGTTAGTAGAACTTAGCCCTAGGAGCTGAAGTTTTAAAGTAATAACTCAAAACCTTCAGAAGGAGGCTGAACTTTTCCTTCTACACTAGCTAAATTAAACTTCGCCTGGCAGCTGAAGTTTTTAAATTATTACTTAAAAACTTCAGAAGGAGCCTGAAGTTTTCCTCCTACAATGGTTAAATTAAAAAATGATATTGCTCTAAAAAAACTTCGGCCAAGCAGCTGAAGTTTTTTTGTTATTACTCAAAAACTTCGGCCAAGCAGCTGAAGTTTTTTTGTTATTACTTAAAAACTTCAGCAGGAGGCTGAAGTTTTTCACATACACTGGCCAAATTAAAAAAATCATATTTCACTAAAAAAACTTCGGCCTAACAGCTGAAGTTTTTTATTTATTACTTAAAAACTTCAGAAGGAGCCTGAAGTTTTCCTCCTACACTAGTTAAATTAAAAAATGATATTGCACTAAAAAAACTTCGGTCAAGCAGCTGAAGTTTTTTTGTTATTACTCAAAAACTTCAGCAGGAGGCTGAAGTTTTCCACATACACAGGCTAAATTAAAAAAATTATATTGCACTAAAAAAACTTCGGCCTAGGAGCTGAAGTTTTTTTGTTATCACTTAAGAACTTCAGCAAGAGGCTGAAGTTTTCCTCCTACACTGGCTAAACTAAAAATCATATTGCACTAAAAAAACTTCGGATAAGCAGCTGAAGTTTTTTTTACTAAAAAAACTTCGGATAGTTCATTTGCTCTGCTATTTTTCGAATTTAAATAGAATAAATATTAAAAAAAATGCAGCTAATACCTGCTGAAGTTTTTTTAGTTCATTTCTAAAATCTTCAGCACGTACCTGTTGAAGATTTTTTCCTCTGCATTTATGAGTCACCATGATAAAAAAACTTCAGCTAATATGCTGAAGTTATTAAGGTTATCTCTAAAAACTTTAGCAGTTATAAGCTGAAGTTTTATTTACAGAATTCATTAATTATGTCATAGATCTTTTTCCAAAAAAACTTCAGCAGAAGATGCCTAAGTGATTTAGTTTATTTATAAAAACTTCAGCACATACAACATAAATATTCTTCTGTTCACTTTCCTAATAGTTGCCACTAAACATGAATCTGCAGGATGAGTTCTATTTGCGTTGTTATAACATTCAATGGGAGATGGACTCCTGATTTCAAATACTTGGATCATGATACAAAACTTGTTCTACTTAATAAGGACATATCATTCAATACTTTCCTGAAGAAAATTAGTGAAATTGCAAATATAGATTTAACCAGATATGCATTAAAAGTATGGTTTGATATCAAACTAAATACAAGCAAAGGAATGCTTGTAACTTCAGATGAAGAACTCACTACCTGTATACATTTGCTTACAATTGATTCACCCTATAAGAATTGTCATTTTGTCATCGAAAAAATACAACTTTCAGAATCAGCAGCATTCAACCAATCTCTTGCATATGCAATAGATTCAGAGCCCATTGTTGAGTATCAATATGAAGTACGACAGCCAGTAATGGAAGTAGACAAAGGGCAACAACCTTATAACATTACAGCTCATTCAGAATACATAGTGCTGCAACAATTATCCCCTCCACCAATAAATTCATACCAGTTTCTCAATGACCAAGAAGAAGAAGGACAGCTAATAATGCAAATTGATAACCAACACAAAATCCAACAAAGCTTTTTTTTCACCTTCTGCAATGATAAATTACAATGAAGATGAAGTAAACATGGAGCTTATACCGATAACATCACATAGAATTGAAGAAATTGCTGAAAGTTCTTTTGCTTCTCAGAAATCAAGAAAAAGAGTGAGGAGAAAGGTCAAAGAATCTCCACCATGTAAAATACTAAGGCATGATGCATTACCTGAGAAAGTAAGAGTTGGATCAATCTTTGATAACAAAGAAAACATGACTAAATTTTTCTGCAGCTTAGAGATAAATCAAAAGGTTGAATTCACTGTTGTTCGATCATGTTCCAAAAGATACGAGCTGAAATGCATCGTGGACAAATGTGGTTAGAATGTACGTGCCACCAGAATAAAAAATTCCACACTGTTCAAGGTAATAAAATATCATAACATCCATAAATGCTCGGTTGATGCAAGAAAATCATATCAGAAGCATGCTACATCAAATTTTATAAGCGAACAAATTATAGAACATGTTCGAGACAAAAAGATAGAGGTTACACCAACTTTTGTAGAAAATAAAATAAAAAAGAAATTTGGAATTGACATTGGTTATCACAAGGAATGACGTGCTATTCAAAAATTTGTTGCTTGCATAAGGGAAACACCTGAAGAGAACTACCAGATTCTTCCTTCATACCTACACATGATGGTGGCCAAAAACCCAGGAACATACACAAGCATAAAAAGAGATGCGCAGAATAGGTAAGGAAAACAATACTAACAATCAGCCTGAAGTTTCAAATGCTACTATTTAAAAAACTTCAAACCTTATGATTTGTTTTTTTCTGTTTCAATGTACAGATTTGCTTACTTGTTCTTTGCTCCTGCGGCATCACTAGCTGGTTGGTCCTACTGTAGACCTATTATTGCAGTAGATGCAATGTTTTTGAAGTCAAAATATCGTGGTATTCTATTTGTTGTTGTATCAAATGATGCAAACAATCAAATCTTTCCTCTATATTTTGGTGTAGCAGATTCAGAAAACAATGAGGCATACATTAGGTTCTTTGGGGAAATGAGAAAAGCAATTCAAGTCCGTCGTGAACTGGTTTTCTTGTCAGATAGAAACCAATCGATCGCAAAAGGTATTAGAAGAGTTTTTCCTGAAGCTCACCATGGTATCTGCCTATATTACTTTGAGAAAAATTTAAAGCAAAGACATGCAAAGGCCATGGTAATAAATCTTTTTCAAAGTGCTGCAAGATCGTACAAACGTGAAGATTTTAATCAGTTAATGTCCTAACTCAAAAGTATTGACAAGAAAACATACAATTACATAATGGAAGAGCCTCCTGAGAGATGGGCTCGATCGTGGTTCCCACGGCGACGTTATGATATGCTAACAACAAACATGGTAGAATCAATGAATTCCGTTTTACTAAAAGGGAGAGAAATGCCTATTTTAAGAATGTTAGATTTCATCCAAGAAAAGCTGGGAGAGTGGTTTTATGAACGGAGAAAAAAGGCAAATGAAACTTTTCACAGAGTATCAATATGGGCAGAAGAAAAGATGACTAAGAAGATGGACTTGGCTTGCAAAATGTTTGTGAGTATATTTGTTAACTTCAGCTTTTTAGATCTGTTGCAGTGATTTATTGCTTACATTTAAAAAAATTCTTACTTTTTCGTTTTGAAAGAAAAATACACTAATATAATTTGTTTTAATTTTTTATTCTTTGTTAGGTGTTCAACCTTGACTCAATGTTGTTTAGAATAAATAGTGAAGGAATCGAATTCATTGTAGACTTAAAAAAGAGAACTTGTGACTGCCTGGAATTCCAACTTGATGAATTGCCCTGTCCACATGCAATTGCTGCTATTAATAAAAGATATTTACAGAAATCTGATTACTGCTCAAATTGGTATTCAAGGGAAACATGGTTGAAAACATATGAAGGACATGTGAATACCGTGGGATATCAACAATCATGGAAAATACCAGAAAATGTACAATCTGAGATCACAAATCCTCACGATGTAGAGATTTTACAAGGAAGAAGACAAAAGAAGAGGCATATACCTGTGACTGAATCAATAGTACCATTCAAGTCTACCAAACGCAATCGATGTAAACAAGTGGGGCATAACAGAACAACTTGCTTGTCTTCTCCAGCACCTCATCCATATTCCAAGAAACACACTGAAAAATACTCCAAGCTTCAATAATCCTTGGTCTGAATTTAGAATTTCTTTATTGTATGACATAATTCAAATGTGATTTTTTTCATAGGAATTAAAAAAATAAGCTCTTGCACAATTTTATATACTGCTAAAATAGAAATCACTCATTTTTGTTGCGTAGGCTTACAGGTTTGGTTGCATTTTAAAAACGTACGCAATGACTTTTGCGAGAAAAAACTTCAGGTTACAGTATGTTAAATACATATCCTTAATCAAACACACACACACACACCTACAAAAACTCACACAGACACACATATGCATACAACACACAAAAAGAAAAGCATGTACAAACAAAAGTTGTAGCATCTCTAAGCAACTAAGAAGTATAAATCAAATACAAACAAATAACAAGTATAATGCAATAGAAATCTAAGAACAAAGAGGGTCACAATTATATTGACATAAAAAGAAGTGAAAACAACACACATATTTCAAAACTTGAGCTCTCTCGGCTGAAGTTATACAAAATGAAGCTAAAAAAACTTCAGCTCTATAGGCCGAAGTTAACAAAAAACACACTGACAATCACCACCATTATCATCATCACTGTCATCATCGTCATTATCGTCATCATCATCCTCATCATCATCATCATCATCACAGTAATCCTCAATTTCGCTAAATATCTCATCATCATCACTGTCGGAGATAACTATAGGGCAGTCGGGCAAAAGACCACTCAATCCAAGAAGATCAATCTTCAACTTGTCGAATTCATCACGTAGCTGACTTTGTTCGACAATTACTCTGTCCATAAGAGGAAGAAGAATCTTTAGCTTGTATTGTAGCTTGGAATAGTCGGTCAAGCTGGAAAACTTAAAACTATCAAACTGTTGCACAACCTTGTCGAACGAGGCTGAATAATCTCTACAACTACGTTCCAGGTTAAGCCTGTTCTGGAATGATTCATTTGCACAGAGCTTTGGTCTGATTTTCTCCCAATCAGCCTTTATTTCATTCCACAAAATAATAAGATTAGCCATCGGTTTGTTATTGTACCATTCACACTTCAAACACTCCCACTTCTTCATAATTTCATCCATATTAGGCTTATCACTTCCGCTTGCACCAGACATTTTTTCTTTAACAAATGCTGAAAGACTAAGGAATATGATAGAAGTCTATGAATGACTATGAAATTTTCAAGTGAAGAGATTGTTAATATAGACAAAGAGTTCACCTAATCAATTTAATATCTATAAATGTAAAAGTAACTTTTCAGCTGTTTTTACTGTTTTACATTCAGAGAAATTGAATGAGACAAGATTAGTAGGTGGTAAAAACAAGTATATAGTAAATGCAAAAGGAAATATAACTTCAGCCCTAGTAAAACCCACAGTTTTTATATAGTAAAAAAATAACTTCAGCCTGAAAAATAACTTACAAAGATTTATGAGATGAAGTAGTTGACAAAAGATCAAAAGTAGACAGTAAATGCAAAAAAGATAAGTATCAACTTAAAAAAATACCAAAATATGCTAAAGTTTTTGTCCTAAAGCTTTTTCGAAAATCTTCGGCCCAATGTGCTGAAGTTTTTTAGTATATTTCATGAACTTCAGCACCTGATAAGCTGAAGTTTTTCTATTAGATTCAATAGTTTTTGTCTTAAGCTTTTTCAAGAAACTTCGGCCCAATGTGCTAAAGTTTTTTAGTATATTTTCAAAAACTTCAGCACTTGTTCAGCTTAAGTTATTTGTTGGATTCAATAGTATTTTTCATAAAGCTTTTTCGAAAAACTTCGGCCTAATGTGCTGAGGTCTTTTAGTATATTTTCAAAAACTTCAGCACTTGGCAGCTGAAGTTTTTTGTTGGAATCAGTAAATGCAAAAAAGATAAGTATCAACTTAAAAAAAATATCAAAATATGCTAAAGTTTTTTAGTATATTTCATGAACTTCAACACCTGATAAGCTGAAGTTTTTCTATTAGATTCAATAGTTTTTGTCTTAAGCTTTTTCAAGAAATTTCGGCCCAATGTGCTGAAGTTTTTTAGTATATTTTCAAAAACTTCAGCACTTGGTCAGCTTAAGTTATTTGTTGGATTCAATAGTATTTGTCATAAAGCTTTTTCGAAAAACTTCGGTCTAATGTACAGAAGTCTTTTAGTATATTTTCAAAAACTTCAGCACTTGGCAGCTGAAGTTTTTTGTTAGAATCAATAGTTTTTGTCCTAAAGCTTTTTCGAAAAACTTCGGCCCAATGTGCTGAAGTTTTTTAGTATATTTAAATACAAAAAAAATAAGTATCAACTTAAAAAAATACCAAAATATGCTAAAGTTTTTGTCCTAAAGCTTTTTCAAAAATCTTCGGCCCAATGTGCTGAAGTTCTTTAGTATATTTCATGAACTTCAGCACCTGATAAGCTGAAGTTTTTCTATTGGATTCAATAGTTTTTGTCTTAAGCTTTTTCAAGAAACTTCGGCCCAATGTACTGAAAATTTTTAGTATATTTTCAAAAACATCAGCACTTGGTCAGCTTAAGTTATTTGTTGGATTCAATAGTATTTGTCATAAAGCTTTTTCGAAAAACTTCAGCCTAATGTGCTGAAGTCTTTTAGTATATTTTCAAAAACTTCAGCACTTGGTAAATGCAAAAAAGATAAGTATCAACTTTAAAAAAATACCAAAATATGCTAAAGATTTTGTCCTAAAGCTTTTTCGGAAATCTTCAGCCCAATGTGCTGAAGTTTTTTAGTATATTTCATGAACTTCAGCACCTGATAAGCTGAAGTTTCTCTATTGGATTCAATAGTTTTTGTCTTAAGCTTTTTTAAGAAACTTCGGCCCAATGTGCGAAAGTTTTTTAGTATATTTTCAAAAACTTCAGCACTTGGTGAGCTTAAGTTATTTGTTGGATTCAATAGTATTTGTCATAAAGCTTTTTCGAAAAACTTCGGCCTAACGTGCTGAAGTTTTCGAAAATATACTAAAAGACTTCAGTACTTGGCAGCTGAAGTTTTTTGTTGGAATCAATAATTTTTGACCTAAAGCTTTTTCGAAAAACTTCGGCCCAATGTGCTGAAGTTTTTTAGTATATTTAAATGTAAAAAAGATAAGTATCAACTTAAAAAAAATACCAAAATATGCTAAAGTTTTTGTCCTAAAGCTTTTTCGAAAATCTTCGGCCCAATGTGCTGAAGTTCTTTAGTATATTTCATGAACTTCAGCACCTGATAAGCTGAAGTTTTTCTATTGGATTCAATAGTTTTTGTCTTAAGCTTTTTCAAGAAACTTCGGCCCAATGTGCTGAAGTTTTTTAGTATATTTTCAAAAACTTCAGCACTTGGTCAGATTAAGTTATTTGTTGGATTCAATAGTATTTGTCCTAAAACTTTTTTGAAAAACTTCGACCTAATGTGCTGAAATTTTTATTATATTTTCAAAAACTTCAGCACTTGGCAGTTGAAGATTTTTATTGGAATCAATAGTTTTTGTCCTAAAGCTTTTTTGAAAAACTTCGGCCCAATGTGCTGTATTTTTTTAGTATATTTTCAAAAACTTTAGCACTTGGTCAGCTTAAGTTATTTGTTGGATTCAATAGTATTTGTCCTAAAGCTTTTTCAAAAAATTTCGGCCTAATGTGCTGAAGTCTTTTAGTATATTTTCAAAAACTTCAGCACTTGGCAACTGAAGTTTTTTGTTGGAATCAATAGTTTTTGTCCTAAAGCTTTTTCAAAAAACTTCGACCCAATGTGCTGAAGTTTTTTAGTATATTTTCAAAAACTTCGGCACCTCATAAGCTTAAGTTTTTCTATTGGATTCAATAGTTTTTTCTTAAGCTTTTTCAAGAAACTTCGGCCCAATTTGCTGAAGTTTTTTCGTATATTTCCAAAAACTACAGTACTTGGTGAGCTGAAGTTTTTCTATTGTATTCAACAATTTTTGTCCTAAAGCTTTTTCGAAAAACTTCGGCCCAATGTGCTTAAGTTTTTAGTATATGTCAAGAATTTCAGCACCTCATAAGCTTAAGTTTTTCTATTGGATTCAATAGTTTTTTCTTAAGCTTTTTCAAGAAACTTCGGCCCAATTTGCTGAAGTTTTTTCGTATATTTCCAAAAACTACAGTACTTGGTGAGCTGAAGTTTTTCTATTGTATTCAACAATTTTTGTCCTAAAGCTTTTTCGAAAAACTTCGGCCCAATGTGCTTAAGTTTTTAGTATATGTCAAGAATTTCAGCACCTCATAAGCTTAAGTTTTTCTATTGGATTCAATACTTTTTTCTTAAGCTTTTTCAAGAAACTTCGGCCCAATTTGCTTAAGTTTTTTCGTATATTTCTGAAAACTACAGTACTTGGTGAGCTGAAGTTTTTCTATTGTATTCAATAATTTTTGTCCTAAAGCTTTTTCAAGAAACTTCGGCCTAATGTGCTTAAGTTTCTTAGTATATTTCAAAACTTAAGCAAAAAATACTTGACATTCATGAAAAAAGACATAAACATATTTGAATCAATCAAAGTCACATAATTCACACAAAATAATATAGATTCACAAAATACAATTTTCTTTTCACTTACATCCTTGGAAAAAAAGAAAAACTTAGTTCTTTGTTTACAAGTTATTCTCTATTCAAAAAGTTCACAGAGTACCTTGATATTCTCCATAGTAATGTCATAGTGCTCTTCTTGGTTTTCTTCACCACATTACATGAAACTTCACTATGTCTTCCACCAAAGAGTTTTCTTGATTTTTAGCAACTACCGTCTACTTTCATAAGAAAAAAACAAGAAAATGTTGGCCAAGACATGCTTACTGGTGTGCATCTGGAAATTTGTGGGAAGCAAAGATAGTGAAGGAGAAGTCTAAAGTACTTCATATGGGACGAAGACTGGCCACATCAAAAACTCGAGCAGCAGGAAATTTGCTCATTTTCCTAAAAGAGCAAATTTTCCTGGTGCTCGAGTATTTGATCTGGCCAATACCCTTCACATATGAAGTATTTCAACTTCTCCTTCACTATCTTTGCTTCACACGAACTCCCTGCTACACCCAATAAGCATGTCTTAGCTAACATTTCCTTGTTTTTCTTTGAATACAAATTTAAAGAAATCTGATAGAAGTCTATGGATGACTATGAAATTTTCAAGTGAAGAGATTGTTAATATAGCCAAAGAATGCACCTACTCAATTTAATATCTATAAATGCTGAAGAGATTGTTACCTGTTTTTTGTTCACAGAAATTGAATGTAAGAACATAAGCAGTTGGCAAAAGATGTAAGTGGTAAATGCTAGTAGTTGGTAAATGCAATAAAAAAAAATAGTAAATGCTAGTAGTTGGTAAATGACACAAAAGTGAACTAAAAAAATAATTAATATATATTCTTTAATCCAAATTATGTACAACCAACCAATCCTCTAATCAAAAAATTCACACAGAGACTCTTCAAAATCTCCATAATCATGTCCTTCTCGTTCTTCTGGAGTTTCATAGCCGCTATCTTTTTTCCAATTTTCATGAGCCCAAAGATTGGCAGTCAATTCTGTCCTGAATTCCAATGTTTGACTTTAATTAAAATTGAAGACATCTTCTCTCATCAACCGCATATCCATAAACTTAAGAGCAAATATACCACAATCAACACTGCAAAAAACACATCAAAAAGAAATTAAAGAATAGTTAAGACAAGGGCAAAAAATAATAAACATAAGGTGCATTGTAAAACATATGTGAAACACATACCTGTTAATCTGTTTCGGTGTGTACATCCACTTAATTTTAAATTCTTCCACAGGACTGTCCCCATAATATTTATTAAGTTCCCCAAAATTCAAGCATTTAAGACAATGTGGAATCAACCGGGTATAAATTTTGACATGTTCAATCGCACGCTTGTATGTTGTACTGCCCATGGAATCATACACATATATAATTTTATCTTCAAAGCCGAGATATCCAAAAAAGTAGTGTGTAGATATCTGGCCCTCCCTTGGCTTAAGTCGAAATGGAAAGAATACTTTTTTGGCAGATGCTCATAAGATATCACGGGAAAGGTCAAGGCCTTTTACGTAGTTGGCCACCTTTTCCTTTGTTGATTCTTCCTCATACCAACAAAATTCCGTAAGTGGCTTAATAACCGCTTCTTCTTCTTCTTCGTTTTTTAACTGTTCTTTGGATATCATCTTTTTCTTTGATTTGCTCTTAAGAATCTGCATTCTCTTTTGCTTCCTTTTCTCAATTATCTTCAACTTTTCTTCTGAAGGATGAACACTATCCAGGATAGTCATATATTGATCGAAAAGTAAATCTGTTACTGCACATTTTGCTTTTGTATAACGTGGACGGTGATAGCAATATTTTTTGCGCAAGTAATATAGCCCACGTCAATATGCTGCAAATGAAAAGTGACAAATGATAACATGTGAAATTACCACTATGAAGTCTACAAAAAACACACTACACAACTACAAAACAGCATGAAAATAACTTAAGCATATTCAGTTTTAGCAAATAAGCTAAAAAACTTCAGCAGATTACTATGAATAAAGCTATACTACAAAAAATAAACTGAACTTTTGGGAAATAAAGTTGAAAACCAATTCAAAAAACAAAGTTAATAACTTACTTCATCCGCAAGATAAGAGTCAGGATCCATAAGCTCGGTAAAGAATGATTTTTGAATATCAAATCTCAATGGATTGGAATCATATTCACTGGCATCCATCTCCAATCACTTATTAAATCTTTGCATCAATCCGCTGTCTTGAGAAACATAATGGAAGGGACACCTTCTTCTATTCTTTCCTACTATCCAATCTTTCCCCCTTGGCTTTTTCCTATAAACTACATAAGGAGATCTCAACCAAATACTCTCCATACGCATCCTTTTCTCTTTTTTATCTTCTTTTCCTTTTGATTGCTCTTCCTGATGTTCTGTCACAACTAAATGGTGTTGTACAGCAGCAGGGTGGGGAACTACAACCATCGCGGCGGATGCTTGACCAATTCCCTGCTGTTCACGACATTCTTCTGTCTCTTCACAAACACCAACAACAGCAGAATTACCTTCTGAATCAGCCCCTTGTGTACTACCAAGTGAAAATGAACATATATTGAAGATGGGAATATCACTGGTATCACACATAGGAGAACTAGAAATCTTCCTTCTCTTAGGTTTTGGAAGCAGTTCTGATGCATCAGATGAGATCTGCAAAAGCAAGGAAAATATAAACATAAATAAAACTGATAGAGAATACGTATTAGGCAAAAAAAAGACAGTAATCGAACTGCAGAAAATAATTACTTGGTCTAAGTGTTGCGACACAGATGGTATTTTCATTCCAACAGATCCTTTATCTTCATGCAAAAAAAATTAATAAATAATACTCACTAAATTTTATAAAATAATACCAACACACTTCACACATGTCTGTGACTCAACAGGTGTGAATATATGTATTTCTCATTTTTCATATTGCTTCAGAATCTCACCGAATTCTTTTCGACCTGCCTCCAATAATTCTGAAAAATCATTCAAAAACATAAAAAAGAAAACAAAATATGTAAAATTTCAAAATGTAGAAAATATACTTCGATCAAATATAATAAATTCATGATCTATAGAATACCTTTACGTTTGTCTTCCGCTGTGCTTTCCCAGGCTACATGCCTTTCTCAATATCAGCATTTTAAGCATCATTCAACTCTGAACCAACGTCGACGACCATTGCAGTATTCTCTGGAAGGGTTTTCTCAGCTTTACCTTCATTCAATTGAGCATCATCACAGAGTTTTTGAGTTGTGGCAATTGAACCACAACTAGTTTTCAACTTCCACTGCATATTCATAAAAGAGGGGGAATACATCAAGTAATTTTTCTATATATAAAACACAAAAAAATTTATACATGTAGTGAAAATTTCACTACAGGATATTATAAAAATAACAATTAAAACTTCAACTCTAACAAGGCTAAAGTTAGCGAATCACAAACAAAAACTTCAACACTTATCTAACAAAAAACTTCAGCTCTAGAGATGAAGTTCGACTGTTATAAAAAAAATACTTCAGCTCTAGAGCTGAAGTTCGACAGTTATAAAAAATAACTCCAGCTCTAGAGCTGAAGTTCGACAGTTATAAAAAACTTCAGCTTTCGACAGTTATAAAAAAAACTTCAGCTCTATAGCTGAAAGTTCACCAGTTACAAAACCAAAAAATTCACCAAAAAATATGTTTTGCAATTTGTACATGTAGTAACAATTTTCTGTGTACCAACACCTAGAAGTTCATTGCAAATAGTTATTACTCCTGCATACCGATCGTCTTTCAGATTTGAAGTACCAACAGGTGCTTGATCACTTTCTGAAGCACAACTCGGTGCATGTTTTTCTGTGCCAACAACTTGATCATCTACACCTTTCTCTCCACCTTGTGGTTGAACAAGTTCAACGCCTCCGACAGCCGCTTCATTATATGTAGCATTATCATCTGCGACATTAGGCAATTCATCATGAGCAGTATGTTCTTCAGTCTCGACAACTTAATTATGAGCACCTTCCTTACTACCAATATTCTCAGTTGATAAATGTGCTTCATCGTTTACATATCTTCTCAATCTATCAGGACTGGAACGTTGCTCTTCAACTTGTTCTTGAACATTTTGATCGCCTTCAAAAGCCAATGGATCTTCGCAACAGTCATTCATCCTGTCATATTCTCGATCCATTCCATTTGATTTGTTGACAATCGTAAACAATTGTTCAAACTTCTCATCGAAATATTCCTAGAAAAAAAATTACTAAAAATGATTAATCTAAAATAAAATGAGCACAAATAAAAAGACTTCTCTATAAATTAGCTTACTTTCACTTTTAGAAAAACCGCATCCACAATAGCAGTTCGCTCCTCCTTTTTAAACTTATCAAAAACTTTGTTCACGATTGTGCTTCTTTCTTTTTCATTTTACCTTTGAACCTCAGTCGTTAACCTCTACAATAGATAACACAATAAAAATTAAAATATAGAAGAAAACTTTAGCTCAAAAAACATGTTGTACTTTTGCAAAAACAAACCCAAAAAACTTCAGATAAAAACTTACAGGGCATATTTTATCAAGTAATTCATCTTCATCAAAGTCAGATGTAGATGGAGTAGAACGACTCTTGGTACGAGATGCTTCGCCAATAAAAGGAGTTTGATTCAGTTCTTTTGGTTGATTCCGACTACGTGGTGATTCACCAATGTCATGAGTTTGATTCACTTCTTTTGATCGACTCTTTGTAGGTGGTGATTTACCAATAACAGGATTTCGATTCAATTTGTTTGATCGACTCAGAGTAACTGGTGATTTATGTGAGCACGTGATTTTTACCCCAAGTAAAGAATTCCAAAAAAAATTAAAATAAATAAAAGTGAATTAATTAGGAAAAGCATCAAAAATGGTAGAACAAATAATAGGAAAATTAA
>MU714555.1:11121-41328 GCA_026770625.1 Nicotiana glauca
ATATATATATATATATATATATATATATATATATATATATATGAATGATAAAGAAGACTCAGGGTGCTGCAGGTCGAAGCATGAAAAACAGCTCACCACTAAGTCTCGAACTGATGTAATTACGCACCTGAGTGACCACCTAATATACCTGTCTCAGTACCTGCACAATCAATGTATAAATATAGTATGAGTACATAAATCAATGTGTTCCCAGTAACTATATAATTTAACCTCGAAAAAGTAGTGGTGAGGGATCGATTTCGGCACCCACTAGTGATCAAATAACCAATGTACATAAAAGTAGACAACTTATGAAGCACAACAAGTAGCAACACAAGTAAAATAAATATGAATAGCATGTTTATCAGTAGAGAATAATTATGATATCATCAGATACCATATACTGCCTCGAACAAATTAAAAATAATCAATATCGAGTATAATGTCAAATCTCAAGTCAGGAAACTCATATGTTCTCTGACTCTCTATCGAATATTATGCATGATTCTGCTGAGGCGAACGGCACAATACCATAAGAATAGTGTTACAAATACGCCAAGACCGTACGTCCTGATTCACATATACATCTCATAATATTGCCGAGGCGAACGACCTTCTCCCATAAGGATATTTCATAATACTGTCGAGGCGAATGGTTTGATCCTATATGAGTAGAGAAACTTTCATCGGGCCACTAGCCCTACTCGTGAAGGTATGTGCGAGTCAAGTAATCACAAAACTATTGATAACATAAACACAACATGAGGATATGAAGGCAATAGAAAGCTTAATTTTTCCGACAATCAATTATCCTACCAAAACTTAAAATAAAGAAGCTCGGTCAAATACATAAATTCTAGTCTTAAGCTAATTTATGAGTCTAAGTAATCAAACATGCAAGATTATTTGAAGTAATATAGTTAAGGTATGATGTAAGTCAAAGTCTACCCGGACATAACCAAGAATTTAGCTGACACACCAACAATGTTTTACCTCATTGTCACTACCCAATTCCCGAAGCTGGTCGTGATGGCACTTCTCGTGAAGACAAGGTCAACCAGACCAAAACAGAACACCTCTTTTAAACAGTTACATATCATAAACAGTTTTATAACATGATATAATAGCCATAATTTGCGGAAATAACGATAACAACAGAAGAAACCATCTCGACACGGCCCAACCCGGGGTGTCACAAGTCATGAGCAACTAAGAAATCCCAATACAGGTCTACTAAACACTGAATCCGATACAATAGTTCTAAAAGCATGAAATAATAATATAATGGAGGCACGGGGGGTGCAGATGCCAACATCTACCTCGTAGTCTCCAAATCACTGCCTGGACTAGGAGGATCAACATTCAGGAGCAAACTCTGCGATGCCTGATTCTACACACACGGTGCAGGGAGTAATGTGAGTACTCCGACCCAGTGAGTAATAATTAAAAATAATGGCTGAAAGCATGAAAATTCATAAAGTCACAAAGCAATTCTATATCAAAGCAGTAAAATCACTTGTAGTAATTCATTGAAGAAATCAATTGAAATCCCTTTAAAACAAGTAAAATAGGTAATTTAACAGGTAAATAACATGTAGAAATCCACCCCTCGGGCACAGTATCAATTACTCAGAACAATATCAGCCCCTTGGGCTCACTGTTAATACAATATCAGCCCCTCGAGCTCACTCTCAGATCAAATGGGCACCCACGTTCACTGTGAGTGTGCAGACTCTGGAGGGGCCCTTTACGGCCCAAGCGCTATATCAAGCCACCTCATGGCATCATCTCTCGGCACTCGGCCTCACATCACTGAAGCCACCTCGTGGCATATAAAGTATCTCAGGCCCTCGGACTCATATCACTCAATATATTATCGCATCTGGCCCTCGGCATCACTCAATCCGAAAACCATCACAAGCCCCTCGGGCATTTGTAAAACAATAGTCCTCAACCCAAAACATCATTTAGAAATATCATTTAAGTCTCAAATTTGAGTAAAAGTGGCTGAGTTTGTAAAATAGTAGTAAACAATAGGACCGAGTTCAAGTAATATATCATAACAGTGAGGAAACAGTGATAAAAATCCCCAAAGGGTTCAAATAATTGGCACGAAGACCAAATATGGCAATCAGCCCAAATCATGATGATAGCAACCACTACATTGGCCTTTCCCAGATGGTACAATATAGTGATATCATAATCCTTAAGAAACTCTAACCATCTCTGCTGCCTCAAATTAAGATCCTTTTGCTTGAACAAATGCTGAAGACAGTGATGATCAGTGAATACCTCACAAGATACGCCATACAAGTAATGCCTCCAAATCTTCAATACGCGAACTATGGCAGCCAGCTCCAAATCATAAATAGGGTAGTTCTTCTCATGGGGCTTCAACTGATGAGAAGCATAAGAAATAACTCTCCCCCCTTCATCAATACACACCCAATCCCAACTCTCGAAGCATCACAATATACGGTATATGAACCTGAAGTTGATGGCAAAACCAATACTAGAGCTATGGTCAAAGCTGTCTTGAGCTTTTGAAAGCTCTCATCAAACTCGTCCGACCATACAAATGGAGCACCCTTCTGAGTCAACTTGGTCAAGGGTGATGCAATGGAGAGAATCCCTGAACAAACCGGCGATAATAGCCTGCCAACCCAAGAAAACTAAGAATCTCTGTGGCTGAGGACGGTGTAGGACAACTCTGAACCACCTTTATCTTCTTCAGATCTACCTGAATACCCTCGTTGGACACCATGTTTCCCAAGAAAGCCACTGAACTGAGCCAAAACTCATACTTGGAGAACTTTGCATAAAGCTTCTTCTCCCTCAAACTCTGCAATACAACCGCAAATACCGAGTACACCAGAATATCATTAATGAATACAATAACGAACGAATCCAGATAAGGCTAAAATACATTGTTCATCAAATGCATGAATGCTGCTGGGACATTGGTCAGCCCGAAAGACATAACAAGAAACTCATAATGACCATATCTAGTCCGGAAAGCAGTATTAAGGATATCTAAATCCCTGATCTTCAACTGGTTATATCCCGAACGGAGATCAATCTTGGATAACACCCTCGCTCCCTGAAGCTGGTCAAATAAATCATCAATACGAGGCAGGGGATACTTGTTCTTAATTGTTACCTTGTTCAATTGCCTATAATCAATGCACATTCTCATTGTGCCATCCTTCTTCTTCATAAACATAACCGGCGCACCCCAAGGTGATGCGCTAGGCCGAATGAACCTCTTATCTAGGAGTTACTGAAGCTGCTCCTTCAATTATTTCAACTCCGCTTGTGCCATATGATATGGCAGAATAGAAATAGGATGAGTGCCCGGCACCAGGTCAATACCAAAATTAATATCCCTATCCGGTGGCATGCCCGACAGGTCTGAAGGAAAAATATCAGGAAAATCTCTTACAACTGGAACAGAATCAATGTTAGGAGTCTCAGCTCCAACATCCCTCACAAATGCTAGATATGAAAGGCAAACCTTCCCTACAATACGATGGGCCTTCAAGAAAGATATCACTCTACTAGGAACATAATCAGTCACATCATGTCACTTGATCCGCGGTACACCCGGCATAGACAAAGTGACTGTCTTAGCATGATAGTCTAGAATAGCACGACACGGAGATAACCAATCCATGCCTAAAATGACATCAAAATCCACCATGCTCATTAGCAATAGATCCACTTAGGTATCCAGACCCCCAGTAGTCACCACACATGACCGCTACACACGGTCTACAATAATGGTATCATTTACCGGGGTAGACGTATGAACAGGTAAAGTAAGAAACTCCCGGGGCGTACCCAAATAATGAGCAAAATATGAGGACACATAAGAATATGTGGAATCGGGATCAAATAATACAGAGGCATCTCTGTGGCAGACTGAAACAATACCTGTAATGACAGCATCTGAAGCAATGGCATCTGTCTTGCCAGGAATAGCATAGAAACGAGCCTAGCCACCGCCTGATCGATCTCTCCCTCTAGGGCGACCCCTGGCTACCTGACCTCCACCCCTAGCTGGCTGAGCGGGTGGTAAAGTAACTGGAGCAGAAGTCGAGGGCCGAACCCTCTGCTGAGATGAACTAGCAATACGACGAGGACACTGCCTCCACACATGTCCAAACTCTCCACACTCAAAACAACTCCCAGGTGCTGGAGAAGGGGACTGAAGGGAACACCTTATACCAAAGTGACCAGCTGATGCACTCGGCATAGAAGAACCCTGAGCTGACGGGGCACGAGATGAACTCTGGGCTGGAAAGGGCGGTGAGTGAAGGTTGACCCTGCTGAAACCCATGATAACCACGACTTGAAGATGCCCCGCTATACTCTGGACAGGCCGACTGAGCAGGCCTGAAAGAATGACCTCTACCATGCTGGAACTGGCCCCTCGAAGGAGCACCATTGTAACTGCCAGAACCTCGAGGCCTCTTGGCCTCCCTTTCCTCTTGATCCTGATGGTGAACCGTCTCAATATCACGAGCGATGTCAACCACATCCTCGAACATAGTACCCAATACTCTCTCTCTAGTCATAAAAATATGGAGATGGTAGTTAAGGCCATCAACAAATCTCCTAATCCTCTCACGGTCTGTCAGAACCATCCCAATGGCATGATGAGCCAACTCAGAAAACCTCAAATTATACTGTGACACAGTCATATCCCCCTACTTCAGCCACTCAAATTGTCTTTGCAGCTCCTCTCTGCGGGACTGCGGGACTGCAGGACTACGGTACATACTTCTCCAAGAAGAGAGTGGAGAACTCCTACCAAGTAAGGGGCGTTGCACTAACCGGCCTACGCCTCTCATACCCCTCCCACCAAGTGAAGACAGCCCCAGTAAACTGAAAGGTGGTAAATGCCACACCACTAGTCTCAAGAATCCCTATTGTACGGAGAATCTACTGACACTTATGAAGCAAACCCTGGGCATCCTCGCCCTCAGCACCACTGAATGACGAAGGTTGGAGTATACCAAACCTCTCAAGATGACGTTGCTCATCCTCTGGCATAACTAGTACAATGAACTCCTGAGCTGGTGCAACCGGCTGGGCTGGAGGTGCCTCCGACGTTTGTAGTCCCTGCACTACCTACTCAGGTGTGCGAGCAACGGGGGTCTGATTGCCTCCCCCGACCTGTGAAGTAGCTGCTGCTGTGGTGGCTGAAACTACCTGAGCCAGGCCGATGAAAACTGTCAAGATCTGTGCCAAGGCCTCTTGTACACCTAGGATAATGATGGGCATAGCTGGTGACTAAACTAGTGCTACTGGAGCCTGATCTAGAGCTAGGGCAACTGATAGATCAACAGGTGCTGCCTTGCTGCTCTGCCTCTGCCATAATCGCGTCCACGACTTTTGGTGGCCTCAGTGGGTGGCACTGGTGGTCGTCCACCTCGTCCCGTAGCTCGCGTCATCACCATCTGTGAGAGAATAGAATAACAGAAGTTTATTTCTCAGATCAACAAGGTCGCACGATAAGAATTTCAAGAATATGAAGTTTTTCCTAAAAGGTTCTGCAGCCTCTCGAGGATAAATGCAGACGTCTCCGCACCGATCCGCGAGACTCTACTAAACCCGCTCATGACTCGTGAGACCTATGTAACCTAGGCTCTGATACCAACTTGTCACGACCAATTCCCAAACCCGGTCGTGATGGCGCCTCTCGTGAAGACAAGGCCAGCCAGACAAAAATAGACGCCCCTCAGAATATCATTTACAATCACTACTCACCTCGAACCGGCTACAACTCTAGATCGCGATGCCTTTGCCCCTAGAATCGGCCTCCACGCGCGTCGAATCTATCCAAAATCAGAACAAATACATCACAATATGCTAAGGGAACAAAGCCCAAGAGAAAACAATCAAAAAATATCAAAAATCCCGAAATTATCAAACCCGAGCCCTGGGCCCACTTCTCGAAACTCAGAAATTTTCACATTAAGGGATTCCTTATCCTTTCATGAGTTTATACATATCAAAGGTTCTCAAATGGCCCTTCAAATCCCAATTCAAAAGTTTAAAATCCCAAGCCCTAGTTCTTCCATTTTTAGCTTAGGTTCCATGTATTTCTAGGTTAATTTCACAATAGAATCACGTTTTAGGTTCATAAATCTTACCTCCAATCAATTATCCTTTAATCCCTCTTTAATCACCTTCAAAAAGCTCTCAAAATGCTCAGCTATGGAGGAAAAATGGCTCAAAATGGTGGATAAAATGTCTTATAAACTTTCTGCCCAGTTCCAACGCGATCGAGACACATGCCTCGCGATCGCGAAGCACGATTTTTAAACTTCCCAAAATAACACTATGTGAACGCGATATTTCTACTGCGAACGCGATGCTTTCTCTCTCCAAACTACACAAACGCGAGACTCCAGCTGTGAACGCGAAAGGCAATGACACCTGAACCATAAATCTTTATACGCGAAAGCGGGAAGCTCCATGCGAACGCGAAGAACCATCTCACAACCTCACGCGAAAACGATGCCTCAAACGCTAACGCGAAGGCTTAAATTCCTAACTTCCATATTTCTTCTACGCGATCGCAACACCAGCTACGTGATTGCGAAGGCCAAAAACTCTGCAACACCTGAACAGCAAAATCTGCAATCTCACAAGCCAAAAATGGTCTGATTGACCATCCGAAACTCACCCGAGGCCCCAGGGACCTTAATCAAAAGCACCAACACTTCCTAAAACCTCATTCAAACTTGTTCCAATCATCAAAACACCCGAAACAACAGCAAATCCACTAATTCACATCGAATTCAAGCCTAAATTTTCTAAAAACTTCTGAAATATGCTTTCGATAAAAAACCCAACCAAACCACGTGTGATTGACCTGAAATTTTGCACACACATCACAAATGACATAACAAAGCTACAACAACTCTCGGAATTCCATTCCGACCATCGGATCAAAATCTCACCTATCAACCAGAAATTGTAAAAATACTAACTTCGGCAATTCAAGCCTAATTCTACATCGGACCTCCAAAACCAATTCCGATCACATTCCTAAGTCATAAATCTCCTCCCAAAGCTAACCGAACCATCGGAACTCACATCCGAGCCCCATAACATATAAGTCAACATCCGATTGACTTTTCCAACTTAAACCTTCTTAAAAGAGACTAAGTGTCTTATTTCTTACCAAAACTACTCCGAATGCAAACTACTCAACTGGATCACATAAAACACGGATAACGAAGCATAATGAAGCAGAAATGGGGAAAACGGAGCAGTAACGCATGAGACGACTGGCCGGGGTTGTCACACTCATGTACATAGCATCCATAACATGTAGCACACAACAAAAAGAATGCCTATGAGAATAATTCCCTCTTACAAGATTAGGCAAGAGACTTATCTTGCTTTCAAGCTCACTACTCGACTCCAACACTTTACTAACACCTCAAATCGATGTTGAGCAACTCGAAACTAGCCAAAGGAACATGCAAACTAATCAAAATATACTTAATAACTCATAATTTAACTATTAAAATCAATTCCCAACCCCATTTGAAAAGTCAACACAAGTTAAACCCGGGCCCATATGCCGGAATTTTGGAAATTTTTAAGATAAATATTATCAATGGAATCACTAGCTCAATTATATAATTTTCAGTTTCATGCCCAAATTCATGGTGAAATATTATTTTTACTAATTCTAGGTTTTCTAACCAAACCCCACAATTTTTACTAATTTCTATGTTATAATCCATATATAATCCATGTATTTTATTCACAATAAGTAGAAATCACTTACCTAGTGATGCTTGATGATAATGGCCCTTAAAAAGCTCCCAAATTACCTAAGACAAGAGAAAATGTGATTAAATAAGCCTAAGTACCCTAATGAGACTTATAATCTGCGTAGGCATCAATCTTCGCGATCGCGAAAGCCAATACTATCGCTGCCCAGACCTTCTTCTTCAAGTTTGTGACGAACACTTCCGTCAACCCTTCGCTTTTGCGGACCAACTTCCTTGTTCGTGAAGGAAAAATCCTACCTGCCCCTCCCTTCCTCTTCCTTCTCGCATTCATGTAGGCTCCTCCGTGTTTGCAAAGAGGAGTCAGGTCCTCAATCACATTCGCATTGCCAACTTAGCATTCGCAAAGAGCAACAGATTGCCCCTCCTTCGTGATTGCAGAACCTCCTTCGCGGTCGCGAAGCACACCAGCATTAGCAAAATTTGCAGACTTTAAACATGCTCCGGGTAGTCCGAAACTCGCCTGAGCCATTCGGGACCCTGTTTAATCATGCTAACAAGTCCAAAATATAACCCAGACCTACTTGAGGCCTGTTGATACCCAATTTTTTCCTGTATGTTTTTATATGCAAAATACCTTTCAAATAGCATATGTATGTATATATAAGTATGTCCAAAGGTTTTCCTATTTTTTTTCTTAATTTGTAAAGATTTTAAATCAATTTTATTGCCATATTTTATCAGGAAAAACCAAGTAATTATTCTCCAAATTGTCATTTTTTGCAATTCACTTATTAGATTCTCATATTTATACTAAAATATATCTAACATAATTTTTGCATATTTTTATAAATTTATTTAGTATTTTTAAAGCTAAATTGCATATAATTGCAATATTAGCCTATTTTAAGATTTAATTGTGTTTATAATTATAAATTTGACTCCGGTATTTTTATTTTTATAATTATATATTATTAATCATTTTAGTACCTCTAATTTATTTTCAAATATTATTTTGCTATGTTTTATAAAATAAATGAGGGAAAATGGCTTTTTAAATGTTAGCCCTTTGGTATTTAAATTTTGGCCAGATTGGGCCCCTATAATTAAACCCAATTTCAGATCTCATTACTCGGCCGAATTCCTAAAATTACTCGACCCACGACCATTTAAAATAACCCACCCGGCCCCCCTTTTAATCCTAATCGTTGATCTAACAGATCAAAAGCTCACACTCTTCCTTTCCTTTTTAATTTCCCAACACCCCCAAACCCTACTCATTTCTCACCGGTAGTCGCCCTGAATTCCCCCTTCCCAAATTCTCTCTCAGAAACCCTAGCTGCCTCCCTCTATTTCCACCCTAAAACCACCAGAATCTATGGCTTCCAAGGCAATTGAAGTCTTATACCGACCTCCTATCGCTCCTACACACTTGGTTATAGAAGATTCAAGGCCTGAACATGAAGAAGCTTGGACCAGGCTTCGTTTGATTCGAGTTCTATGGCCGTCTCCGACCTTACTCCGGCAAGCCATGCCTGTTCAAGCCTGATCTCGACTTCTCCTGCTCAGATCAACAACTTTCCAAGCCTTTCTCACCATTTGGGTTCCTCTGAAACCCTAGCTTTTGAGGTTCTTCTGATTTCTTTAGATCCGTTCTAGATCCGTGTTTTCCCTGAACTTTTAAATGGTTTCTCAAGATTTCTTTCAAAAACTATGCTTTCAAAAACTTTATCTTTTCTAATTTAGGGTTTTTGTTAAGTTATTTAGATGCTTCTCTGATTTTTGTTAAGTTTCTTGTGTGTTTCTTCTACTATGTTTCTTACGAGTTCTTCTACTGTATTTCCTATGTGTTTCTTCTACTATATCCTTATGAGTTCTTCTACTGTATTTCACATATTGTTCTTTTACTATGTTTCTCATGAGTTTCTTCTACTGGAAAATTCCTTTTAAAGGTCTCAGTTCCATTCTGAGATTTCTTAGCATATTTCATTTGTATTTCTGCCTGATTTACTTGTTTCCGTCTCTACACTCGATTAATGGTAAAAACCCTAAAATTTGGGGGTTCATCCGAGTTTTGAGGCTACTTGTTACGTGATTTGTTTGTTCCTCATCTCTGAACTTGTTTGGTTTCAAAACCCTAATCTCTTTAGACCTATTTGAGTTCCTGAAGTTGTTTCATCTACTGCTCGATTGAGTTTCAAAATCTTTGTTTCAACTTTGTTTCTTAGTATGATTCTGACTTCTTTCTAAACTCTATAAGACCTTTTACTTGAACCCTTCTGCATTCTATCTGATATTCCCTCTTCTCTGAGATGACTACCATGTTCCTATAGTCTACTACTTACTGATTTTGTAATTGCATGACACTTTTCTTTGTCCTAAAATTAGCCTCGCATGCCTAATACTTGTGTACTCTTTATATGTGCTGAACTTCCCATCTACATGACTTTCAATTTTCGAATGATTTCAGACTTCCTTTGTGTAAGTCTGATTGATTCCTTTCCTTGTTTGCTGATTTCCATGTTACTTGGTTTGAGTCGAAAACTTTCCTTAGCCTTTGTAACTTGGTTTATTCATGGACCAATAATTACAAATCTCTGACTCCTTGATTTACTGTGTACTAATTGATTCTTACCTTATTTTGTTTTAACCGTGTATTTCAAAACTCTTCCCCTAAATAAACTCCTATGTATTTACCCCTAATTTCCTACTTTGCACAAGATGTTTGTTTGATTTCTTTCCATAAATAATTTTTACCGTTTAAGTCTGAATTCCTTAATTAAAGGAAGTCTTATACTAATTGATTTTGATTGATACCCAGTTTCTTAATTATTTTCTTACCTTCTTTCCGCCTGTTTTTCACACTATAAATACATGACTCTTTCACTAACACAAACACCATCACTCGTAGTCTCTCTGAACTTACACTTACACTCATAAGTATTCTCTCTTGTTACTTTCAGTGTGGCCTGTTTACAAGTCATGTTGCCTGTTGTCTCTCTATTTGCTTCTTTGAAACTGGTATGTCCTAATTTAAGGTTTTAGCACCACAATAATGTGTTCATTTATAGCTTTTGTATCCCTGTCTGCTTACTGCTTCTGTATAGTTCAACAATTATTCTAGCATGCTGATTTCTTTCTGCCTGTTCTATTATCAATCCTAAACCTCTACCCCTATATGTTCATGTTATGTTTGGGACATGGGAATACTGCAAATTATTGTCCATGAATCAAACTTGATCCCTTGGGATCCTAGCCTCTAAATAGTATGTATTGGCAGGCTTGAGAGTATGCTAGCATCCTCCATTGCTGGGCATGCTTGAAACCTGTCCTTTCTTAAGCAATAAGCTCTTTACATTCCCCTAAACCCCTTATGTGTACTTATTTGTAGTTGTTTCCCTCTCCTTTCCCCTTTTTAGCATCCTGTTTTGCACTTTCACACTTTCTTAGTCTTTAAGTTCTGCCCCCTCTTGTGAGCCTTGCCTTGGGACCCTTTGATCTCCCTCTGAACTTGAACACTTGAGAGCTGGCCCTTTCCACACTGCACTTGTCCCTATTCTAATAATACATTTGGGTGTGAGCATTGCCCGGAGTCCCAGTGAGGCTCTTAGGGAACTTTGACACACTCAAATAGGAGAAAGGTTTTGGATCACGATCTCTTGGAGTTGGTTTACCTCATACCTCAATGAGGAAGTCAGAATCAGGCTTCCTCTAGTTGAACTTTTATTTATATTTTTCTAATGTATTCTCATTTATTTTCGGGCTATAATAATTTGTAATAAACTCTTGGGGATGGTTAGTGAAAAAGGGTGGGTAATTGTGTATGCAAAGGGTAGATACCATGTCTATAGGTATTTTGAATTCTGCATACTCAAATGCATATAGAAATCATGTCTATAGGTCATTCTGAATTCTGCATTCTCATATAGAAACCATGTCTATAGGTATTTTGAATTCTACATACCCAAATGCATATAAACATCATGCCATAGGTCATTCCGAATTCAGCATGCATGTATAAGTCATGCCTATAGGGTTGTTCAATTCTGCATATTCAATTACACCTAGATACCATGCTCATAGGCCTTAAACAAATTCTACAAACTAGATACCATGTTGTAGGTTTAAAATCAGTCTTACGCATTTAAGGTTTTCTGCATTTTTTACACCATGTCTACAAGGTTTAAAATCAACAACGCATAGAAATCACGCCTATAGGAACTCCTAATCGAATTTGAGCCGCTTCATTCGCATATAAGATCTAAATTCAGTAAATAACGGGTACTGTCAGTTGCAGAACTTGTAACCAATTCATTCAAGGGAAAAAGGCTATTAATATCCCTATACTTTTGAATATAGGCCACGTTTATCCCCCGTTACACTTTAGAGCCAAAGTCCACCTTACCGTTACTAAAGTTTTTAACATTACCCCTAACCCTAACGCCCGTCCAAGTGGCAGCTGACCCCATTCAATTTTTCCTACTCAGCTGCCAACTACTGCCAACTAGGATTCCACTAACCCATTACACCCAAACCCAACCCTATTAACTAATCAACCTGACCCGTAACCAGTAACCCGTAACCAAATACCCATCAAATAAATATGTTAAACCCATCTGAGAACACATTATTCACTCATTTAGTCAAAGCTTCTGGTACTTAAAAGAAAAAAGAGAGTCAAAACCGGTCAAGATACTTGGAGAAGAGTGGCGATTTCAAGCAAGGTAAGAGATTTTTGTCCCAAAAATTGATTTTTCTGTTTGTTTAATCTCTTATCTTGAGTTCTCCCAAAAATATTTCCAAAAAACTATTCCAAATCCCTTTCAGAAACCCTTTTCTGAGTTAGGGTTTTCATAAATCCTTTTCTTTTTCGATTATTTGAAGTTGATAGGTGTTTGTAGTTGTCAAATGGTTTGTAATTTTTTCTGATTTCGTGTTTATTGAAGTTATGGTTTAATGAATAGTTGTTTGTTGGTTATGGTTTTCACTTCTCCTCTCTTTGACGATAATTTCAAGCTGGTAGTGTGTGTTTTGGTTTTGTATTCACTTGCATGTAGTTTGACAGTAATAAACCCTTTCTTTACTCTTTTTGTATGCATATGCCTCATCCGGTATTAGAAGCCTTTTGATGGTTTAGGGTTTCGATTATACTATTTTGTGGTCCCAAATTATTTTTTTTTTTATAGAAAATAGGTGAATCAGAATATTAATATTAAGGGTGGGGCAGGGATACTTTATTCCGTATAATACTTTAATGAATAGTCCCCTTATGCATGGTTGAATAATGTTGACTTGCATTATTGAATTGGGCTGATTCTGTTTTACTATCTTTATTCCTTTATGCCTTTATGGCTTTATGCATTTATGCATTTTTCTCTTTATGTTAACTGTCCTTATCCTTTTTCACAATCTTAATTTTTTTAGTACTAATATGTTCTACAGTTCACTATCTATGGTCCTACTGGATTTAGTCTTTCACTATGGGGGAGAGTGGGTCAAGAAGCCACTCATAGCATACTCAAATAAATCCCGGCATATTAAGAAAGGTTTTGACTCTGAGTTGCTTTCCTTCAATGATTTAGTGGATGGATATGTTTCTAACTTGGGGTATATAGGAGTCCAACAATTAGTAGTTAATGGTCTTTCTGGTTCATATTATGAAATAAAAGGTGATTATGGCATTAGGGCTTTACTGGACCTTGTGAATGAACAGTTTTATGTTATAAACATATTTGTTATAGAGGATTGTGAGCCAATTATTAATGTACCTAATATAATTCATCACAATGAGCATGATGAACCTGAAAAACTTGAAGCTGCCACTGATTGTGATGGAAGTGATACTGGTGGTTTCATGAAAATGTTGTTTCTTCTGACTATGACTGTGATACACTAGAGAAACTATTTAAATAAAAGAGGAGAGACATTAATGATAAATTAACTGACTATAAAGAGTTGGATAGGTCAATGACATTCAAAGACATTGCTGAAGCTAGAAAAGTTATAAATATGTATGCACTTGCAAATGGTTATGGGTTAGAGGCTTAGGTACATTTGTGAAGATGGCTGCCTTTTTGTATGCCACATATCTAGGAATACTTCAGGGGGTGGGGCTAAATTTAGGACTTTACATTCTGAGCACACTTATGAACCTGCATATGAGAATCATAGGGTAAATGCCAAGACCATTGCTGAATACTTCAAGAGAGGGTTACAAGAAAATCCAACCATTAAGGTTAAAGAAATGAGGTCAAGCTTGAAGGCTGCATTTAATAAATGTGAGTGAGTCAAAGTGTAAGAGGGAAAAAAGGTTGATTTTGGAGAATCTGGAAGGTAGTTTTAGTGATGAGTATAACAAGTTGGTTGCATATGTTAATGAATTGAAGTGTAGTAATCCTGGAAGTGATGTAGTAGTTAACCTGTCAAATGATGCTCTTGCTGAAGGCAACAGAAGGTTCCTAAGGATGTATATATGTTTTAATGCAATGAAGATGGGGTTTAAGAGTGGTTTGAGGCCCTTTATAGGGTTGGCTGGAACTTTTTTGAAAGGAAAATTTAAGGGTCAGCTCTTGGTGGCAGTTGGTCAAGACTCTGCAAACCACTTTTATCCATTAGCTTGGGCTATTGTGGATAAATAAACAAAAGTCACATGGAAGTGGTTTTTAACTCTTCTGCAAATTTCTCTGGACCTAAAGATGGGTGAAGGCATCACTTTCATCTCAGATATGCAAAAGGTATGAACACTTTAGTTTTCCTTTATTATTTTCTTACTTCAGCAGTTTTTCTTTAGTATAGATTCTCATACTTCTTATTTCCTATATATGTAGGGCCTCATTGACTCAATCTCTGGAGTGCTTCCTGAGCCATACCACAGATTTTGTGTTAGACACGCAAAGGTTGAAGAAATTGAATGCAAGAAAGGGTAGTGGTAAGGAGTAGAAGTGATGGGACTTTGCTTCGAATAATGAACAGTTGTAATTTTTTGGATGTGTTGTAATTACTGCTATGTCAGTAAACTTTATATTTTGGTTGTGGTTGTATAGTTGGGATAGTTGGATGACATGATATAGCTAGGTGTTAGACATCTTTTTGGGGTTATAGTATGGTATCCAACTGTCTTTTAAACTCAAATTTATGAATGTTGATAGTTGGTGTATGTAGGTGAATGCAATTAATGTTATGGATGTTGAAATTGAATGTTATTTAGTTTTTCAAGTTTTTCATTTTGTAAGTGTTTGAATGTTATGTTTAGCTATCTGAAGGTTTGTAGCTTGTTGCTGTTGTATGCTGCTGTAGTTTGTCCAGCTAGTTTGCTGCTGTAGTTTGTCCAGCTATTTTGTTTAGGTTGGTTTGTTTAGAAATATTTTGCTACTGTAGTTTGCTGCTGGAGTTTGTGCAGGTTTGTTTAGGTTTTTTAGGTTTGTTTATAAGCAAATTATCATAGAACAGTAATGGAAACAAAGAACATAAGCTGGTGTATAGCATTAATCAAAAGAACAACTATCATAATCATAAGCACATAATCATAAAACATAAGCTGGATTATACAGTAAAGGAAAAGTCCCTTTCACAACATATACTACTACAATACAACAGATACAACTACAATATCATAATCATATAACATAAGCAACATCATTTTCTTTGCTAAATTAATCAAAAGTCCCTTGCTAAATAGTCACTTCATTATCGAGGCCACAAAATATCCAATAAACAATCCCCAAGAAATCATAACAACATCTTTGTCTTAGAAAGTTTATCTTCCAACTTCACAACTTTATCCACTTCATATTGGTGTATAGCCTTCATGCCAATTACTTCTTCATTCAATTTGTCCCTTTGCATCTTAATCTCCTCAATCGACGATGTTACATCTTTAATATTAGTCCAATCGCTTCGCGGGAAGATTTCATCTTCCCATTCCTAAACCCACATGAATTATCATGTCAATTATAAATCAAAAGGAAGATTTATGATTCAAAAATTGAAAATAAATTATTAACAAAAAAAGAAAAGAACTGAAAAAATATGGTATCCTTGGGCACATTTGTAGAATTTTCTTCCAGGGTTATATGGAGTAGACGAAGTGAAGTGTTTGGCTAAAATACCACAACGACACCTAATTTGTGATGAAAAACTAGCTTGCAACATTTAACAACCAAACCAACGACAATGAAATAGAGAGGATTTTCTGAGATAGAAGAAGGCTTCTCTGTCGGATGGTAGCTTTTAGCAATGGAATTTATTTTGGGGGAGAAGAAGACGCTGGGTATGTGTCAAAATTAATTGACTGAACGTGGGTTATGGGGGACTAAATGTAGGGTTGGGTTTGAGTGTAATGGGTTAGGGGAATCCTAGTTGGCAGCCTAGTTGGCAACTTAGTTGGCAGCTGAGTAGGAAAAATTGAATGGGGTCAGCTGCCACTTGGACGGGAATTAGGGTTAGGGGTAATGTTAAAAACTTTAGTAACAGTAAGGTGGACTTTGGCTCTAAAGTGTAACGGGGGATAAATGTGGCCTATATTCAAAAGTACAGGGGTATTAATGGTCTTTTTCCCTTCATTCAAACTTGCCTCCCTTTTAACAATCTGATTACCCTTATTTAGCAAGTTTAACCAATATGTTTCAGACCTTGCTATTTCATTGTTTTTCTGAACCCAGTAGATATTATGCCTATAGGATCCTTGTCCAACACTTAGGCAAGCCTTAGGGTAAAATTATAAACTGAATCTGTTTCTATTAATTATTACAACCAGCAGACAAGTCTGATTCGGACTTCTTATCTGAGTTATGTAATAAACTAAAACTACCTTAGTAACTGTCCTTCTACGTCTATAATAATTAGACTTAAACAGTATGTGTAAGTCATGATAATTACGTGCTTCTTTGTTTAAATGGGGTATATCTGATCCTCTGTTTGTTATGTGCTTTCCCCAACTTGCAATACGTGTTTTGTATGTCGCCTTAGAGTTTTTACCTTTGAAACTACAAATAAGCCTAATATCCCTCCCTTTAGGATTAGTAATCCTAAATGCCTCCGGAACTGATAGGATTGGGGCGGGTAATAGCATGCAATAAGTAAATGAGACCGATTCGTGCTTTAAATACCTCAATGGGGTGTGAAGGGTAGATATGGATACGACGACCACGCGATAACGTCACGTGTAGCCCCTCATTGAGGAGTGATTCACGGACGTTGTGTGGGTTGATCCATATTTTTAGTAAACCTAGGACCCCCTCCCTTATTTCTTATTTCTTTTCTTTAGCATTTTTTCTAAAATCAGCTTCCTTAAATTTCTCTTTCAAACTTTGTCTATTTTCAGATCTTTATATGTGAAATCCCCTCTTATTTGAGCCTTACTTGTCTATATGCTATTTGCACCTAAACTCACAATAATTGTCTGGCCAGGAACCACACTAGTGGATTCTGAGGGGTACCTAACACCTTCCCCTTGGAATAATTTCAAGCCTTTACCCAATCTCTGGTTACTCATACCAAACCCTCTTGGTGTCCTAATGCACCCTAATAATTAGATGGCGACTCTTCAAATCAAACCCATTTCCCAAAAGGAATGAGTTATCCTCCCAAATTTCATAAACCTGATTTCGCTAGAAAAAAAGGGGCGAGACAGAATGGCGACTCTGCTGGAGATTTTTAGGCTTTTACCATTTCAAACTATTATTATGAATTTACGTGCAAGTACTTGTTTAATTCCTTTAAGCATTCGATTCCCTTTTCAATTGCAAAACTGACTCGTCATTTGTTTCTTTCCTTTATTTCTTTCCTTTACTGCTTTTCCTTACTACTGATTTAAATTATGAAGAACTGTTGTATTTACTGCTTTCATAACGTGCAAATACGTGACAACCTGCTTTAATTATTACATAATCATGCTCAACATCATATTCCACTCGTGCCAAACAAAATGCCAAATCAACGCTTATAATGAGTGTTTGCGCTCTTCCGATATTATCACCCCCTAAATCCGAAAAAGGCTTATTTGCGGTAAAACCAGTCGATCAATGGTGTAGTCGATAGTTCCGTGCCTTTCCCCTTGAGTTGACCGTTCGAGGGTACCAGTCTAAAACCCCATAGAAACCTTACTCTATTTAACTGTGCATGCATCATGGTCAAACCTAGCCGAATCAGTTATGTTGTCCGCATAATGATTCTTTGAGATAGCGTTGTCCAAAGTCCACTAGGTTTCCCTAAAACCCAAACAGACACTATCACATTCCGTGCATTTATTTGGAGAAATAAATGCTTTTATGCCAATTATTGATATTTAATAGTGAAGTCCGGTGGGGGTAAGGGCCTAACCCTTTTGTCTTTGAAGAAACATGAGGCACGAAGTCCCCAGATTCGGCATGGTCACAAACATTCACCCAAAACTGTTAAGCTGGTGGGAGGAACTTCACTCCAGTGATCAGACTCTTGTCCGAAAATATCTGGGAAACCTACCTTCCCTCCTGGAAATCCAACCCAAAAACAAGATCATAGAAGCTACTACTCTGTTCTGGGATTGTGATAGGTCTGCATTTCGCTTCGGGGACATTGAAATGACTCCCTTTTTAGAACAGATAGGAGGATTGGCTAGTATACCATGGGAGACTCCAGGTTTGTTAATGCCTGAGAACCGCAAGGGCAGGGGTTTCCTCAAAATGATGGGTCTAAAGAAGAATCCAGATCTGACATGCTTAAAGGAGTCTTGTGTACCCTTTGATTATTTGTACGAGAGGTATGGTCACAGCAAATCCTACCGTACTTATCCTGATGAGTTCGCCCTCACATCATTGGGGCATATTAACCAAAGAGTCTTTGTCTTCATGTTTTGCTTTCTGGGGATGATAGTGGTTCCAATGAAGAAAGCAAGGATCCATACTAGACTGGCTATGGTGACTAAAACTCTAATAGAGGGAATTGGTGGACAACCGTTTAGAATAGTACCCATGATCATTGCGGAAATATATCAAGCCTTGGAGAAGTGTCAACAAGGAGCCAAACACTTCGAGGGCTGCAATTTACTACTCCAGCTCTGGCTCATGGAACATATCCAAAGGGGTAAATATCGGCAAGAGATTCAATAAAGGGACCATGATGATCATAGAGCCTTCCATCATCCAAGGTAGATGAATTACATGCCCAACATTTTTGCTCAACCAGAAGATGCCAAGGGATGGGTAGAACTATTTGAGGATCTAACTGAGGATCAAATACAATCGATGTTCGAATGCTTCCCTACCGAGGAGTTCATCGCCCGATCCAAGGATGCACCATTTCTGATACTAATCGGACTGAGAGGAATATACCCTTACGTCCCTCTCCGAGTTATGAGACAGGCCGGTAGGAAGCAGGTTATACCAAGGGCTGACAAGATGAGTCACTTCCAGACTGATTTTCAGGATGATGATAGCCCTTATAAGTGCCAAGCTCAGCATATGTGGCACTGCAAAATCGTCATGGGAAGGGATACTATTGAGCCAGATAGATACCGCTCTGGTTGTGCTCCTTACTATTCAATTTGGTTGGAGGATAATCATAATGGTCTGGGTCAACCTGGGTTTGTTCGAGGTCACAGGATCATGGAGGAAAAGGCCGAGGCGTAGATCAAGTACAATCAATTGTGCAAGAGGATTCGGGAATCCGAAAGCGAGCACCGTGAGATACAAAAAGCCAACCAAAACTGATTGAAGAGTGGAAAGACTGGGATACTTGGAGCGGGGCATAATAGAGCTAGAAAGAAAATTTCTTAAGAAAAATCGAGGATTACCAGAATGCTGAAGGAAATGAGGGCGGACATCTAGCCAAAGCCTACCTGCTGCTGGGACTTCGAGAGTTGGGAAAGTTGTTCGACGGAGCCAAAGATGTCGAGTCTGGGGAAGGTCCTTCTGGGACCAAATAGATAGGAATTTTCTTTCTTTTGCTTTAAGAAATGTAATAAGGCCAATGGCCATTAGTGACATTTTATTTCTTATTATTTAGTGTCGATTTGGGATTCGTCTACTTTTTATCAATAAAATTAGGCATTTAGCATTCTAAGTTCTCCCAATTAATTTGTCGCTAGGCCTACCTCGGGCACAAAGTGGTTCCCAAATTAGGACACGATTTACATTCTCGCACTATGAGTTTAAATATCGCAACATTTTTCTTATAACCCTCACTAACTTGGTTACCTTTTATTTTACTTTTTGTTTATTATTCCCCCTCCCCGAAGGTTAGTTCGTGCACTCTGGAATCATCATCTTATCTCACGAGATCCAGGGGCCCTCCACCCACTCCTCCTCTTAGTCCTGTCAGAAACAAGAACAAGGGGAAGATGGAAGATCAGAACAACACCAGAAAGGAGAACTCAACTGAATGGGTAGAGGTCACTCATGCCCATGGTACTCAGGTTTCCAAAGAAAATGCATCCCAACAGGGGCAAAAGCTGCTGAAGTTCCAAGAGGAACTTGATCAGGTTCGGAATTTGGCAAATCTGTCATTTTCCCTCACCACTCCAGATGTCAACTTCCCAAATGCTCAAAATCCCACACCGCCACAAAATATCCCAAAGCAACAAAACCATCCTGCTCCTCACCACCACTGCAAAACCTTCCATACTTCAAGCAACACTACATTGCTCATCCCCGAACCCTTGAACTCCACAAATGACCACTTAAACACCCGTCATAATACCCCCATCTATGTGGAGACCATGCGACACTCCACCCAACCCATCTCAAGCACACCTGAGTCTAATGATAAAGACTCATTCATTAGGAACCTGGCAGAAGAACTCAAGAAATTGACTAGCCAAATTCAGGGCGTTGAAGGAAGTAAGGGGATTGAAGGACTGAACTACGAAGATCTTTGCATACAACCCGATGTTGAACTGCCCGAGGGGTACAAAGGGTACAAACCTCCTAAGTTCGGGATGTTTGATGGTACAGGGGATTCGAAAGTCCATTTGAGAACATACTACGACAAGCTGGTCGGAGTAAGGAAAGACGAGAGGATCTGCATGAAACGTTTCATGATGAGTCTGAAAAGAGATGCTCTATCTTGGTACATTAGCCAAGACCGGAAGAAATGGTCGAACTGGGTGAGTATGGCGTCCGAATTTATGGACAGGTTCAAGTTCAACATAGAAAATGCACCAGATGTGTTCTACATTTAGAACCTAAAGAAGAAGTCCACGGAAACATTCCGCGAGTATGCTACTCGCTGTAGATCAAAAGCTGCTAAGGTCAGACCTGTATTAGAGGAGGAACATATGAACAAGTTTTTCGTCCGGGCTCAGGACCCGTAGTATTATGAATGACTAATACCTTTTGAGAACCACAAATTTTCTGACATTATCAAGCTGGGAGAAAGGATCGAAGAAGGCATCAAAAGTGGTATGGTTACAAACTTTGAAGCCTTGCAAGCTACAAATAAGGCCTTATAGTCTGGTGGCGCATCCAAGAAAAGAGACGTGGGTGTCATAATGGTTGCACAAAGAACCAAATCCCCTATCAAATACCAAGCCTATCCAATTCCTCCCCTCACATATCAGCCTACCCCAAACTACCAAGCACCCTCACCCTACTACCAAACCCTATCACCCACTTATCAATCACCTCCACATCTCACATATCAAGTTATTTCACCCAGATATTCCCAACCTGCACACGTATACCAAGCCTATAATGCTCAACCATCCCACTATCAATCACCTCCTACATGCCAAAACTTCCCAAGACCTCAACTAAATTTTCACCGCAGACCACCTAAACTGTATACGACCATTGCTGGACCGATTGACGAGTTGTACGAAAGGCCCAAAGCTGCTGGTTATGTCACCCTTATCCTTGTTGTAACCCCTAAGAACCCTTATCAGTGGATTAATCCAAACAAATCCTATGCATACCATTCCGGCATGAAAGGACACACCATCAACGAATGTCACTCTTTGAAAGACAAGATTCGGGCTTTGATTGACAACAAGATCATTGTGGTAAAGGAACCCGCTCCGAACATCCGCAATAACCCTTTACTAGACCATAATGGTGGGGGCGTTCACATGATTAAAATAGAGGATGATTGGGATCCTGAAGGGTCAATCGGTTGATCACGGAAGGTGATGACCCAAAGAAACAAATAGTTACTCTCAATCTGATCATGGTCCAAATTCATCCCTCTGGGGACACTGAGGTAAAAATGGTTGTGCCACTTGAGTTTGAAGCAACCACAAAGGCACCAGCGCTAATTGAGGTCGAGTTCATGTCTCCAGCAAATGCACCTGCACCATTTGAAGTTGCAGTTTTGCCTCCCAAAGCACATTCTCTGTTCGGAGCGAAGATAGCCGCACCGATCCTAGTGGAGATGTCAGCCATGAAACCATTCCATACCAAGGCTATACCATAGGACTATACAGCCGAGGCAAGAAGAAAAGGCAAGGGTAGAACCGAGGAGACTATTTTCGCACAGGGTATGACAAGAACTGGTAGAGTTTGTACCCCTGAACACTTAGCTAAGTCAAGCAAGCAGGCCTCCAATCGGTCACCCATCATTGAGATAGGTCCATATGATATTTAGAGAAAGATACACGCAAAGGAATACTCGATCATCGACCAGTTGAACAAAACACCGGCACAAATCTCTATCCTTGCGTTGCTGCAAAATTCTGAGGCACACAAGAATGCTCTGTTGAAAGTGCTGAGTGAAGCATACGTGCCAAGCAACATTACTAGCAGAGAAATGGCCTACATGGTCAGACAGGTATTGGAAAGTCACAAAATTACTTTTCATGAGTATGAGCTACCGCCTGACGGGTTGGGTCACAAGAAGGCTCTACACATCACTGTGCAATGCGAAGACTACTTTATCACCAGGATCTTGATTGACGGGGGTTCCAGCCTCAACATTTGTCCACTGGTAACACTCAACAAGTTGGGCAAAGGATTGCACAAGATAAAGGACGGAGCTATCAACGTAAAATCCTTCGACGGCTCCCAAAGATCCACCATTGGGGAGATTAGTTTGTGTTTGCAAATGGGGCCAACTTGGTTCGATGTTGATTTCCAAGTGATAGATGTGCCAGCATCTTACAATCTACTGCTGGGACAACTATGGATTCATGATGCTGGGCATGTGGCATCGACACTGCATCAGGCAGTGAAATTCGAATTGGAACCATCAAGAGGTAATCATTCACGGCGACGGGAGCAATCCTATATACAGTCACCAGACCATTCTGTTAATCGAAGGAAGAAGGAAGCTAGGAGGAGAAACTTACCATCACATCAAAAGGGTGAATGATGTTGACAAATACAAATGGTGGGATAACTAGATCGAGAGTATATGAATTGGTGTGGGTATGAACCTAGCAAAAGGCTCGGTAAAAACCTCCAAGGAATCGCTAAGCCCATAAAGCTCAAAATGTATGGCACTACTTTTGGTCTGGGATATGAGTACACATGGGAGGAATTCAACAGCTGGTCGCCACGATGGCGCGGTCCTTATTATCCGCTGGAGCAGCCAATACCACATTTGGAATAGACTTTCCAACCGGCCGATGTTATCTATGGGTCAGAAGAAGAAGAATCACTGGAAGCCGTGAGAAACTTGTTCTTAGAGGACAATGACATGGATTGTTGTGTTATTTTCGAGGAGGAAGGGGAGGAAAGCCCTTCCATACAGGCCGTAAATAGAGGAGCCCGCCTCAATAACTGGACCATCAGGACAACCAGAGCCTGACAAGCCTCGGGGTAGCAAGGCTAAAACAAGCACTGTTTTAATTTACTGAAAGATTTTATTTTTTTCTCCCATGTTTTCAATTCCTGCAATAAGATCTCCAATGTTTAAAATAATTATGCAATTTATCAAAGCATTTTGATTTTTTCTTATGAATCAACACTTATTACTATTATTTCCTCTCATTACTTTACTTATACAGCATTACTTACTTGTCTTGATGAACCGATGACTGTGACATGCGATGAGACAATGCAACAAACGAACATAGATTCAGAGGAAGATGATATACCAGAAGAGATTGTTAAAGAAGTTGAGAATTTTAAGAACAAGCATAAGTCCAACCTAGACGAGACTGAGATCGTTAACCTGGGAGATGCAGAGAATGTCAAAGAAAGACGAATTAGTATCCATTTGTCACCGTCAGAAAAGGAAGAGTACACAGAATTTCTAAGGGAATATGAGGACATATTTGCCTGGTCATATAATGATATGACTGGTCTGAGTACATCCATTGTGGCTCAAAAATTACCAACCAATCCAACATGTCCACCAGTAAAGCAAAAGCTTAGAAAATTCAAGTCTGATATGAGTTTGAAAATCAAAGAAAAATTCACTAAGCAGGTCAAAGCTAAGTTTCTCAGGGTAGTATAGTACCCGACATGGTTAGCCAATATTGTGCCGGTACCAAAGAAGGATGGGAAGGTCAGAGTCTGTGTCGATCGGGATCTCTACCGGGCCAGTCCGAAAGACAACTTCCCTTTGCCGAATATACACATTCTGATAGATAATTGTGTCAAGCACAAGCTGCAGTCATTTGTAGATTGTTTTATTGGGTATCATTAGATCTAGATGGATGAAGAAGATGTTGAGAAAATGGCTTTCATTATACCATGGGGGATGTACTGTTACAAGATGATGTCGTTTGGATTAAATAATGCTGCTACATGAGGGCCATGACTATCATTTTCCATGATATGATACACAAAGGATATTGAAGTATATGTAGATGATGTCATCATCAAGTCCAAGAAGGCCACCGATCATATGGAAGATTTGAGGAAGTTCTTCAATAGATTGAGAAGGTACAACCTGAAACTAAATCCTGTGAAGTGTGCATTTGGGGTTCCTACTAGAAAACTACTTGGGTTCATTGTGAGTCGCCGAGGAATAGAACTGTATCCGTCAAAAGTCAAAGCTATTCAAGAATTTCCACCGCCAAAGAACAAGAAAGACGTAATGAGTTTCCTGGGGAGACTTAACTACATCAGCCGGTTCATAACACAATCTACGGTTATCTATGAATCAACCTTTAAAATGTTAAATAAGGATGCCGCTACCAAATGAACTGATGACTGCCAAAAAGCTTTCGACAAAATTAAGGAGTACCTGTCAACACCACCTATTTTCGTCCCGCCAAAGCCAGGTAGACCTCTATTACTCTGCCTCACAGTATTAGATGGAGCTTTCGGTTGTGTTCTAGGGTAGCATGATGAAAGGGGGAGGAAAGAGCAGGCCATCTACTACCTCAGCAAGAAGTTCACCCCGTACGAGGCCCGGTGTTGTTCTTTGACTTGGGTAGCTCAGAAGTTGAGGCACTACTTCTGTGTCTATAATACATATCTCATATCAAGGATGGATCCTTTAAAGTAAATCTTCCATAATCCCATGCCTACTGGCAAGCTAGCCAAGTGAAAAATCCTGCTAAGTGAATTTGACATTGTCTACGTAACTCAAAAGGTTATCAAGGTACAGGCACTAGCAGGCCATCTTGCTGAAAATCCCGCGGACGGAGAATACGAACCCCTAAAAATGTATTTTTCCTGACGAAGAGGTCAAAGGAGTAAGCATAGGAGTAGTTCTAGTATCAGAAACCGGTCAGCATTATCCGGTATCTACCAAACTCATGTTCCCGTGCACTAATAACATGGTCGAGTACGAAGCCTGCATCTTACGTCTCAAGATGGCCATTGACATGAACATTCAAGAGTTGTTAGTAATTGGGGATTCAGACTTGCTCATACATCAGGTTTGAGAAGAATGGGAAACCAAGAACTCCACTCCCATATTTGCATTGTGTACAGGAGTTGAGAAAGAGGTTCACAAAGACAGAATTCTAGCATGTTCCCAGAATCCAGAATGAGTTCACCGATGCGTTGGCTACCCTATCATCCATGATACAAAATCTAGACAAGAACTTCATTGATCCCTTTGCAGTAAAGATCCATGATCAGCCATCTTAGTATGCTCATGTTGAAGAAGAAGCAGATAGAAGGCCTTGGTTTCATGATATCAAGGAATACTTGGGCGAAAGAAAAATACCCAGAACATGCAAATCCTACTCATAAACGCACACTTAGGAGGTTATCAAATAATTTCTTTCATAGAGGAGGAATCCCGTATAGGAGGACTCCTGATTTGGGGTTACTAAGGTGTGTCGACACAAAATAAGCATCCAGGTTACTAGAGGAGATTCATACAGGGACCTGCGGTCTACATATGAACAGTTTTGTCATAGCAAAGAAGATACTCCGGGCTGGTTACTTTTGGATGACTATGGAAATAGACTGCATCCAATATGTCCGAAAATGCCACCGCTATCAGATACATGCAGACATGATAAAGATACCCCCAAATGAGCTTACTACAACAAGCTCACCATGGCTATTCGTCGCCTGGGGAATGGACGTTATTGGACCAATCGAGCCTGCCGCCTCCAACATGCACAGGTTTATCCTAGTAGCAATAGACTATTTCACCAAATGGGTCGAAGCAGCATCTTACATAGCAGTAACCAAGAAAGTCATCGCAAACTTTGTCCACGACCGCATTGTTTGTTGATTCAGGATTCTAGAGTCAACCATTACTGATAATGGATCCAACCTCAATAGTGACTTGATGAAATCAATGTGTAAAACTTTCAAGATCAGACACAAGAATTCTACAACATATAGACCTTAGATGAACGGGGACGTAGAAGCCGCCAATAAGAATATCAAGAAGATACTAAGCAAAATGATAAATAAGCATAAGTAGTGGCACGAGAAGCTATCATTTGCTTTATTGGGGTACCGCACCACAGTTCGCACATCAACTGGGGAAACCCCCCTATATGCTGGTTTATGGTACAGAAGCTGTCATTCCCGCTGAAGTGGAAATTCCCTCCCTAAGGATCATACATGAGGCAGAGCTCGACGATGCAAAATGGGTGAAAAGTCGTTATGAGTAGTTATCCCTCATAGACGGAAAGAGGATGAATGCAGTTTGCCATGGTCAACTCTATCATAACAGAATCTCCAGAGCCTTCAACAAAAGAGTCAAGCCGAGACAGTTCACACTCGGGCAGCTGGTGTTAAAGAAAATCTTTCCACATTAAGATGAAGCCAAAGGGAAGTTCTCTCCCAACTGGCAGGGTCCATACATGGTTCACCGGGTTCTAATAGGAGGAGCCCTCATACTTGCAGAAATAAACGGAGAAGTCTGGCCAAAGCCGATTAATTTAGAGGGGATACGTAGGTAGCCCTATAGGTTCGGTCACAATTCAATAAAATTCTCATCCCCCACCCCCGGTAATCGGAAAATGGGGTAGAATTTTGAGGAGGTTGAACTATGTCGCAGTCGTCTGTTCATCTAAAGAAAATTATTTTTAACTATGCATTTATATTATGATTTACTATATCATGCTTGTTTATTTCTGAAGTCACTTTGTTTAGCAACGCTACCCCAATGATACATATAGTATCACCAGATTAAAGCCGAGCAGGTCAAGCAGAGCCAGCAGAGATACGAACTAACCTTCCCCTTTTACAAAACTTACGATTTTTCTTTGAATGCAGGCTTGAGTTGCAAAATCATCAAACTCACATTATTTAGAAATACAACTCTCGGAATCATTGCACTTACGCACAGTTGCTATCCGCACGCAGTGCCACCAGTAGGCACAATGTCCCCAGCAGTCACAATATCGCAATCTGCTATCAGCTAAGAAAACTCTATTACCATTCGCCTTTTACTTCTCGCATTAAGCTACCATTCTGCCTTTCGAGACTAAACATTATCTCCATCTGCATTTTTGCATTGCATAAGGCTACTATTCTGCCTTCCGAGACTAAACGCTATCTCCATCTGCATTTTTGCATTGCAAAAGGCTACCATTCTGCCTTGCGAGGTTAAGCTCTATCTCCATCTGCATTTTGCATTCCATAAGGCTACTATTCTGCCTTCTGAGACTAAGCTTTGTCTCCATCTACATTCTTGCATTGCATAAGGCTACCAATCTACCTTCCGAGGTTAAGCTCCACCTCCATCTGCATTTTGCATTGCATAAGGCTATTGTTCTGCCTTCCGAGGTTAAGCTCTACCTCCTATTGCATAGTTGAAAGATTGCCACCTCATTTACACTTGCATGGCTGAAAGATCACCACCTCATTTACACTTGCATGGCTAAAATATCACCGCTTTACTTACACTTGCATGGCTGAAAGATCGTCGCTTTATTTACACTTGCATGGCTGAAAGATCGCCGCTTTATTTACACTTTCATGGATGAAAGATTGTCGCTTTATTTGCATTTTCATGGCTGAAAGATCGCCACCTAATTTACCCTTGCATGGCTGAAAGATTGCCGCTTTATTTACACTTGCACGACTGAAAAATCACCACCTTATTTACACTTGCACGGGTGAAAGATCGCCACCTCCTGTATTGCATAGGCTGAAAGATCGCCAAACACTGCATCTCATGTGCTGAAAGATCGCCAAATTGTTCAAAGGCATCATTGTTCGGAGGCACCATTTTCATAGCCCGAGAACACCATGCCATGGCCTGATGACCCCTTTTAATCTTTTGCATCTCATTATTCAAAGGCATCATAGTTTGGAGGCATCATTCTCAAAGCCCGAGAGCATCATTTCATGGCCTGCAAATCCTTTATTATACGCTTCATGGACCAAGAACATCGTGGTCTGAGGACGTCATCCTAACCGTCTAAAGACAGCATTCATGGTCCGAAAAGAACTTGCATCATGTTTAAATTTACGCACAATATATGCCTGTATTGCTTCTTTGCAGGTAAACCGGCAAACAACGACCATCTCAGCAGGAGAGATCCAGCTCCAGTTCCCGCATCCCTGTTAGACCTTAACCATTTATCCCAACCTGAATATTGTGTCCGTTCTTGAAAGGTCCATCGGCATACTCCGCCGACGGATCCTGAACTACATATGGCCTGATTCCTGTAAGACTAGGGATATGTAGGCAGCTCAGGAGCTAGAGCATGGCCAAACCTCTTCAAACCATTTTGTTCGGTCAAAATTGGCCATCATATCTTTATCCGACAACTCTTTTATCCTTCCCGGGTAAAGAGGGGCAGCTGTTGATACCCAATTTTTCCCTGTATATTTTTATATGCAAAATACCTTTCAAATAGCATATGTATGCATATATAAGTATGTCCAAGGGTTTTTCTATTTTTTCCTTAATTTTTATAAAATTTAAATCAATTTTATTGCCCTATTTTATCAAGAAAAACCCAGTAATTATTCCCCAAATTTTATTGGGTTCTCATGTTTATACTAAAATATATCTAACATAATTTTTGCATTTTTTAAAAATTTATTTAGTATTTTTAAAGCTAAATTGTATATAATTGCAATATTAGCCTATTTTAAGATTTAATTGTGTTTATAATTATAAAATTTACTCCAGTATTTTTATTTTCATAATTATATATTATTAATCATTTTAGTACCTTTAATTTATTTTCAAAAATTTTTTACTATTTTTTATAAAATAAATGAGGAAAAATGGCTATTTAAATGTTAGCCTTTTGGTATTTCAATTTTGGCCAGATTGGGCACCCCTAATTAAACCTAATTTTATATCTCATTACCTGGCCAAATTTTTAAAATTACCCGACCCACGACTCTTTAAAATAACTCACCCGGCCCCCTTTTAATCCCAGTAGTTGATCAAACAGATCAATGGCTCACACTCTTCCTTTCCTTTTTAATTTCCCAACACCCCCCAAACTCTACTCATTTCTCACCGTTAGCCGCCCTTGGATTCCTCCTTTCCCAAATTCTCTCTCAGAAACCCTAGTCGTCTCCCTCTATTTCCACCCTAAAACCACCAGAATCTATGGCTTCCAAGGCAATTGAAGTCTTATACCGACCTCCTATCGCTCCTACACATTTGGTTATAGAAGATTCAAGGACTGAACATGAAGAAGCTTGGACCAGGCTTCGTTTGATTCGAGTTCTATGGCCGTCTCCGACCTTACTCCGGCAAGCCATGCCTGTTCAAGCCTGATCTCGACTTCTCCTGCTCAGATCAACAACTTTCCAAGCCTTTCTCACCATTTGGGTTCCTCTGAAACCCTAGCTTTTGAGGTTCTTCTGATTTCTTTAGATCCGTTCTAGATCCGTGTTTTCCCTGAACTTTTAAATGGTTTCTCAAGATTTCTTTCAAAAACTATGCTTTCAAAAACTTTATCTTTTCTAATTTAGGGTTTTTGTTAAGTTATTTAGATGCTTCTCTGATTTTTGTTAAGTTTCTTGTGTGTTTCTTCTACTATGTTTCTTACGAGTTCTTCTACTGTATTTCCTATGTGTTTCTTCTACTATATCCTTATGAGTTCTTCTACTGTATTTCACATATTGTTCTTTTACTATGTTTCTCATGAGTTTCTTCTACTGGAAAATTCCTTTTAAAGGTCTCAGTTCCATTCTGAGATTTCTTA